>SJYO01014846.1:150328-340000 GCA_006410555.1 Capra ibex | reverse complement strand
TTCATCCAAGATTCGGTAATCCACCTTGACTGAACTTCTGTCTCAGACCCCATTTACACATCAGGTAACTGCATCGAATTCTGTTTGTAAAGGTATTCTTTTTACCTAACCAATTGAGTTCCAAACCCTTATCAATTGAAGTCCACTTTGGTCCACAGTAATACCGTTATGTCATACAATTCTCTTTGGAGGAAAATTTAAACATATCTCTTCCTTTTTTTATAGAGATCAAACAAAGGAGGACGGCGAATTCTCTCTATTTTTACAGACTGTGAACGTCGGATAAACGAGGTAAACCTCTGGGGACCGGAAGGACGGACAATGGGAGAGTCAGGGGGGAAAAGAAAATCTTCTTAATACAACGGATCCCTGTTCCCCGTAGCAAGAACAAGGTATTGACGAAGACTCGACTGTTCCCCGCAACAGGGATTTAACCACTCCGTTGTATAAGAGGATTGGGAGTTTGACTTCTACAGACTAGGTCCCGGGGGTTTATCATAAACCTTCTTCGACGTCGTCATCGTCCTCAAACTCGTTGATAACGTCCTTCCCCCTGGGGAAGGTCCCGGGCTTTGACCCGAGAACAGATTGTGAACCTTTACTTAACAGGTTCCTCTGTGTACACGACTATTTAGTTCTCTAACATAACCCTTCCCGTGAACCCACCTCTCGTCATCCCATTCCCTTGGGTCCTCTTGACGAGACGAGCACCGGACGTCAGAGCCCAAAATACCACTACTCTAATCAAAGGTCCACCAGAAACCGGTTAGTAAGATTAAACCTCAGAAAGGACCACCGCGTGCGTAGTGAGTCGGTTCTACCTACGATCGCTCTCCCTAAGACCCTGCACCTCTCTGTGAGCCACAGAGGAAAGCTGGAAAGGGCTTGAGAAGTCCAACCACCACAGAATAATCAAGGGATAAGGAATAGTCCTAGAGGACAGTATTTTGTTGAGTACGTTTACCAATGATACCACGGACCGGTCCCACCCGCCAAAGTCACACGAATGGGATTGTGTTGGGTAACATTGAATTTTCGAAAGTACGTTGATCTTTGTTTAGGTCAATGTGTCAATGTCTTCGTCCCTCGTTTGTCGTTTTTGTTTTGTTAATGTTAATAACATTAATTCTATCAAAAGGTGGTACCCCGTGAACAATTGTAGAGTGTTTTACTCCGTCAACTCCGAAGTCCTTATAGATTTCGGGGTCAGTAGAACAAGTACACAAATCATTTTACTTATTATAATCACGAGTATAATCCGTATATACATGTCGTAACCCATACTTATTACCATGATCAAGGAGGAACGTGTCGACAGTCTTATAGATTTGGATTAGACAAAACATTTTGGTGGAAAGATTAAACACGAACAAGTCGTAATTGTCGACTTTATCGAAAAACTCTTAGAACATTACGGACGACTCATTTTAATCAGTTTCGTAGGTGAGCATCGTATTGTAGACATCAAGGGTTTCTCCCTTGTTTGTAACGTCGATTTATTACTATGGTCACTTTATGTCTGGAACGGGTGACTCAAAATTCCACCTCATTTAATTGTCCGAAAAAACCTTCGAGACTTTTATATTTCGGCACTCATTTCCGATCTGGGTCCCACGTAGAGGGATAGGTTGGTTCCCCTTCGGTACGGGAATCCATGCTCGGTGTATAAGTTATCCAGGACAAACCTCGTTCGGACGACTGACTCTATAGGTCAGGGTTAGTCACGGACCGGTCTGTCCCTCATGGACTTAGCCCCAACTTTTTGTGCCCTTACTAATGCAACGTATGAAGGACTCCGTTTTTAGGGTCAACAAAGATTAGTAACATTAATTCAACAACCGATTCAAAACCCTTACCGAGACAAACAAGGATCGTATATCCCCGTCACCTATGATCTGTAGGAAAAAGTCCTCAATCGGTATATTGGAGTAAGGTATAAACCATTTGTAGTCCACTTTTTCGTAATCTAGGTCTGGATAAACGGAATACACATCGCTTTATCAGTAATTTGACTCTGTTACATATTAGTCTTAATTTTCAGTACAATACAGGTATCAATTTCATGTTTCACAACGTGGTCAGGTAAAATCCCAACCATCTACAGTAGTCTACTTCTTCTCCGCAGTGTATACTAACAACAGTTTTCATAAGTGTCTGAACCTCTTTCAGAAAAAGAACTTCACCTCTACAGGTGGTGTCCTTAGGAAAGTGACTACTTCTCCCCTCACGAGACGTCTGGGTCGTCAATCTGGTTAACACCTTACGTCACATCCTCACTCGGGTCCTGTCCTTCCGTAACAGAACTCCTAGTTTGCCGTGTGAGTCCTAAAAACCTCAGTCGTCTTCATCCGAGTGTATCTAATAGTCCGGGTAGACTTTTCATGCTTCAGTCTCGTATCTTTCTTTTCTGTATTTTACTTCAGGGAATCAAGACCAGTCCCACGGTGGAGAATTGAGTTGACACTACATGGATGCTTAGTTAAGGACCGTGAAACTGTCGACACCTTCTTCTTTCTTATTGGACCATTCCCGGAAGGGTCTCCCCGAGCTCCCTACCCCGGGGGTCTAGGGTCACAAAAATACTCCTGGAACCAAGGACCGAGTTTATCTCCGAAGGAACTGAGTCTCCGACCCAGTCCTCAGTAGAGAACCTCAAGACAATTATGGACAACTTTTCGACTCTTTCTCAATGTATTGATCAATTAAGGTTTCGAAGTCCCAGATATTGTTACAGACGCATACTGACGCATTCTTTCTGGAAGGTATTGATGTAAGTATCCCCTTGTCAGAGAGGAAATACCCCGTCAAGCTCGGGAGGAATTTCGATACCCATCCTGAAATTAGGTTAACAGGACACAAAGAACTCAATTAAACACGTCTACAGAAAACTATTACAATCGAAAAAGTTGGAAAGGATTTCTAACCCCAGAGGTCCTTGTCACATTCACTATAGATAAAGATCTCGAAATCTATGGGGGACTCAATGTCGTCGAAATTTACACCTCGGTAACAGTGAGACTTCCGAGACACCGTCGGGTTTGGACCCCTATTAAAGTACCTAATTTTAGAAATATTGGATGAATCGGACGAATGATGCTGTCCCTTTTCGGAGTTAGGTAGGGCATTTTCATGGGTTTGAACATTCGTTCTTATGGTTTAATCGAAAACCGTATACTCATTTTAGTTAAAGGGTCGGGAGAGGTCCTATGAAAGGTGAAACAACATTGCGTCTATTACGATCGAAGAGTCAGAAACCCAATAAAAAGACTGTTTGGAGTGTGGAAAACTATTACAAGAAATTTCAAAAGTAATGTAAAAATGGAAGTTTGTTTACTCTTCGGTAAACCATTCATGAGACACGTGGGTTTACTTTTGAGACCACATTTGGGAATTCTTAAGAGGTAACTCGTAAAAGTCCTTAATAATTAGAAGGTAGGAGTCTGACATTGGTAGGATATAGACGTTAGAAACGAGCAGAAAAGAGTATAGAAAGATTAAGAAGGAGTCATATAACACCAAAAAGGACAAGGTGTCCTGGACAGGTCTAGTTCCCACAGACGTCACTTCCCCAAAGTATTTCACGGCGAAAAGACCGAACTGTCAGTCGGTCGACTAATGGAAGTCGACGAAATGAGAGTAGGAACGACACGGGAAACGTTACGTACTGTCGATGTGTTATATATCGTCAATTTTCAGAGAATTAGAGAGACTTTACGAAGTATCTAAGAGGACAACGACAAAACGTGACGGAAAGAAGGGTACAACGTCGTACTCGTACATTTTAGTTTATTTGTATGAATCTTAGGTACATCTATAAATGAGCGACGGGAAACGACTTGAGATCTCGAGTCCAGTCTCGATGTTCGAGGTGATTGACTCGTGCCCAAGGGACCCCCTCTCTAAAACAAAGACTTTGCACAAGTCGTCAGTGGTGTCCACATTGGACGAAATACGAAAGGTAGGGCTTGTTTTCTTGACGGTAGACATTTATAAAGACATAGTCCTAACAGATTACCCCCATAGGAAATCTAGGAGGGTTCGACGTATCCAATTTCAATCTTTAACCCTTGTCAGCACTAGTCCACAAAGTAAAACGAAGAGTCCTTCCTTTCACCGTCCTAAATTTACAGGTATTTGAACTTCGAATCAATGACCAGGAAGATTGTTGTTACTGACTATAAATTCTTCGGATGACAGACAGTAGGTTTATAATTGGAATCTTAAATTCTAAGGTGAGTATAGTACTCTTCAGTCCTGTCATTCTAATGCAACTAATTAATCAAAATTTCGACGTCCACGATTATTTCGGTGACGGGGTTAATGAGAATCCGTCACCCCGGTGGGTGTAGTTCAATGTAGATTAAAAGACGAATCTATTCGTTGTCCAACGACCACTCCGGGAGCCCGAACACAGTTTTAAGGGTTCCGGTATGGAAAAGAAAGTCACTGTTTGTCTAATTTAGGACTGGGAAACCCGATCGAGTTTCGTCCTCGAACGTCCTCCCGTCAGACTTCTTGGCATTTTCGGAAAACTCATAGACTTCTGGTTTGGTCAAACAGACAAAGCCGGACGAATCAAACTCGATATTCAAATATATTTCCGGCCCGTTCAAGGGGTATTGGGCCTTAGGTTCATACTGTCATCGGACACTAAGGATCTTTAGAAGAGTTAACAGAATTTCAGTATCACTTCTTCCTTAAGTATCCCGGACCTGAGGTAGAATCCGGACAAGTACGACTAGTACGAACCGGTTGAAAGATTACCTGAGACTTGAGACACAAAGTCAAGTCAAGTCAGCGAGTCAGTACAGACTGAGAAACGTTGGGGTACTTAACGTCGTACGGTCCGGAGGGACAGGTAGTGGTAGAGGACCTAAAGTGACTTTGAGTGCAGGTAGCTCAGGCACTACGGGAGGTCGGTAGAGTAGGAGTCAGCAGGGGAAGAGGAGGACGGGGGTTAGGGAGGGTCGTAGTTTCAGAAAAGGTTACTCAGTTGAGAAACGTACTCCACCGGTTTCATGACCTCAAAGTCGAAATCGTAGTAAGGAAGGTTTCTTCAGGGTTCCGACTAGAGGAAGTCTTACCTGACCAACCTAGAGGAACGCAGGTTCCCTGAGAGTTCTCAGAAGAGGTTGTAGTGTCAAGGTTTCGTAGTTAAGAAGCCGCGAGTCGGAAGAAGTGTCAGGTTGACAGTGTAGGTATGTACTGGTGTCCTTTTTGGTACCGGAACTGATCTACCTAGAAACAACCGTTTCATTACAGAGACGAAAACTTATACGATAGATCCAACCAGTATGGAAAAGAAGGTTCCTCATTCACAGAAAATTAAAGTACCGACGTCAGTGGTAGACGTCACTTAAACCTCAGGTTTTTTATTTCAGACTGTGATAAAGGTGACAAAGGGGCAGATAAAGAGTACTTCACTACCCTGGCCTACGTTACTGGAAGCAAAAGACTTACAACTCGAAATTCGGTTGAAAAAGCGAAAGGAGAAAGTGAAACTAGTTCTCCGAAAAATCAAGGAGAAGTGAAAGACGGTATTCCCACCACAGTAGACGTATAGACTCCAATAACTATTAAGAGGACCGTTAGAACTAAGGTCGAACACAAAGAAAGTCAGGTCGTAAAGAGTACTACATGAGACGTATATTCAATTTATTCGTCCCACTGTTATATGTCGGAACTACATAAGGAAAAGGATAAACCTTGGTCAGACAACAAGGTACAGGTCAAGATTGACAACGAAGGACTGGACGTATGTCCAAAGAGTTCTCAGTACAATCCACCAGACTATAAGGGTAGAGAAAGTCTCAAAAGGTGTCAAAGAACACTAGGTGTGTCAGTTTCCGAAACCGTATCAGTCATTTCGTCTTTATCTACAAGGGGACCTTGAGAGAACGAAAAAGGTACTAGGTCGCCTACAACCGTTAAACTAGAGACCAAGGAGACGGAAAAGATTTTGGTCGAACTTGTAGTCTCTCAAGTGCCAAGTGCATAACGACATCGCACCGAACCTCTTAAAACTCATAATGAAATGATCGTACACTCTACTCACGTTAACACACCATCAAACTCGTAAGAAACTGTAACGGAAACAAACTCTAACCTTACTTTTGACTGGAAAAGGTCAGGACACCGGTGACGACTCAAAAGGTTTGAACGACCATATAACTCACGTCGTGAAAGTGTCGTAGTAGAAAGTCCTAAACTTTATCGAGTTGACCTTAAAGTAGTGGAGGTCATCGAAACAAGCATCACTACGAAAGATTCCGGGTGAACTGAAGTGTAAGGTTCTACAGACCGAGATCTACTCACTAGTGTAGTAGTACTAATAGAACCAGTACTTCTAAAAAAAACATGTCAAGAAGACACATAACAACGGTGGAGAAGAATTATAGAAGACGAAGACAATCCAGGTCTGGTAAAGAGAGAAAATAGCTCGGGTAGAGACGGACTTTATAAGGGAACCATAGAGATTAAAAGAACTTCTCTAGAGATCAGTAAGGGTAAGACAACAAAAGGAGATAAAGAAACGTAACTAGCGACTTCTTCCGAAAGAATAGAGAAGAAAGATAAGAGACCTTGAGACGTAAGTCTACGAATATAGAAAGGAAAAGAGGAAACGAAAAGCGGAGAGAAGAAAAGGGTCGATAAACATTCCGGAGGGGTCTGTCGGTAAAACGAAAAGACGTAAAGTAAAGGTACCCCTACCAGAACCAGGGACCGAGGACATGTTACAGTGCTTGGAGTAAGGTATCAAGTAGTCCGTGAGATAGATAGTCTAGATCCGGGAATTTAGATAAAGAGTGAAGGTGAGATATTAGTATTCCTTAAACTAAATCCAGTATGGACTTACCAGATCGCCAAAAGGGATGAAAGAAGTTAAAGTCAGACTTAAACCATTATTCCTCAAGTACTAGACTCGGTGTCAGTCGAGGACCAGAACGAAAACAACTGACATACTCGAAGAGGTAGAAACCGACGTTTCTTATATTAGTCAGACTAAAGCCACAACTGGTAGACCACTACAGGTACACATCTCAGAAGAGAATACAACAACCTTCTCCCACAAACGATACTGGTCACGTAAAAGAACCGTCTTGAGATAATCAGAAACGGGACGAAGTAAGACGTAAGGTTCCGGTTTAAAAGGACAATGAGGTCCACAAAGAACTGAAGGATGAAAACGTAAGGTCAGGGGATATGCTTTTCCTGTAGAAAAACCCACAATCAAGATTTTCCAGAACATCCAGAAGTATTGTGGCAAGTTGAAGTCGAGAAGTCGCAACGACCAACCCCATATTTGAACCTATTGACACTATAACTTACCAAACGGAACCTCTGCTTGTCTCTAGTAAGACAACAAAAACTCTGACGTAGGTCCATCACGTAAAGCCTGAGAAAACAACTGGTACTACCGATGAGGTAAAGAAGACTCCCTAAGGACGGGGGTCATCATCTATGTTACCAGTAGACTCAATTTAAGTGGGTAAGGTCATGTAAAATCAAGCGACTAAGGATCTTACAACTGCAAGTGAGAACGGTAGAGAACAAACTGGTGAAGGTTAAACGGAACTAAGTACCTGGACTGTAAGGTCCAAGGATACGTCATAACGAGAAGTGTCGTAGCCTGGAACGAAGATAATGGTCGGTGTAGGTGTTGACACATAACAAAAACGAAACCGAGGTAGGGAAGTAAGAAAGACCTCAATAAAGAGGTGACTAGAGGTCATCGTATAACCCGTGGATTACTGGACCCCTCAAGGAGAAAACCATAGGATAGTAAACGGAAAAGTATGACAAGTACTTGAGACAAAATCACGGATACTTTTGTCGTTGTCTTCCTATTCTGGGGAGGTCTGTCTCCTTGGAACTTCTAACATGGATCCAATGAGTAGGGGATTCTCCTTTGTATGTGATTAGTGGGGAAGGAGGTCTGTCCGGTATTTAAAAAGACATAGATAGCCTCACATTGGAGTCGAAATAACTAGTAACCGATTAACAAACTGACAAACTTGCGTACTCGTTTATCGTGTACTTACTATCCCAATAACCCTAACATAAAAGGAACTAAATACATTCAGAGTTCCTTAAACCTTACCACCCAAGTCTTTGCATGTGTACCCCATATTTTCTAAAAGTGTTTACGACCAGCCCCAGGAACCGACTCTCCTCTGTGAGAACCCGGACGGCCACATTATTTGACGAGAGGTGATAGACGTAACAGGAAGACTCACCCAAATAAAGGGTTTTACGCACCGATGTAAACCACGTAACCGGCCCTTTGAGGAGTGAAACTCCTCTGTCCAGAGTAAACTCCGATGGGACTCCGAAACACCGAACTTAAAGGATCTCCCCTCTTCCACGGAACGGGGAGACCTTCTTAAGTCGGAAAGTCGCGGGCCAAAGAAGCGAAACCGTCCATCACTAGTTCCCTTGACTCACGAGTCCAATCCTCCTTGGGTGGGCGGTCCCACCTCCTCCCGGACTAGTGAGGGGGCCCTCCCTGATCTTCCCCGTACCTGGATGTCCCCGGACCTTATCCGTCCGTCGTCGCTAACGAACCATGTGTCCAGCTGCTCGCATGAAGCCAAATCCTTCCTTTAAACACTTCCAGAAAATCCTCCACACAGGTACGGTAGAGTCCCTTTTAATAATGGTCACTAGCGGTCCCCCAAAAATCCTATCCTTTGACCAGGAACATACGAGCATAAGACGAGAGGGGGTCCTCTACAGGACAGACGACACTTTAAGAGCTTGAGGAGCGTTAACAATCCGATCTTCCTTCCCCTATGTATTCACTAATACTTAACCGAAAGGGTCTCTACCGGACCCTGTACCCTATAAATTGGGTTGATACAAAAGTAGGCGCGGACTAGTTCGGGTCTTTCCGTCTTGTCTGAAATTCCCTCTTTGTCAGAACCTGGTGTACCACAAGACCAAACCGATACGACTGGCCGTCCACTTCCGTGTGACTAGGGAGAAGAGGGAGACCCTAGACCGTCCATTCCGAGAAGAGTGGAGTTAATCCTTCCTCCGTCTTACCGTTAAATGCACAGTAACTCACCTTTATAGTCTTCATGTATTACATGACTCTTGAAGCATCTGTCTACTTTTCCTTTTCATCTTCTTCCAGACTCTTCCATTCGTTCTACCCTCCTTCACTTAGATTCCGTTGACATAACCTCACGTACTAATTTTTAAAATTCTTCCCTAATCCTCCTCTGATACCCCACTTCTACTTCGGATTGGCGGAGGTGTATGAGACACTCCAGCTTACCGGGGGATACCCTCATCCTACCGGTGGTCTCTTGTGACACTTGAATTTTTATCACCTTCGTCAGGTACGTCATCAGTGTCCTCTCGGTCCTGTGAACCTAGTTATATAACTGAGTATTGATCCCAATCGAGTTCTGGGAGGATGAACCTCTTCCAAGACATAGGTCCTCCCTTTCCCTTTTTATAATAACCGTGTTTTTAACTGACTACTATTTTTTTCCTTTAAGATGTCCTAAACCTGTCCCTACTGGACTGGGGAGGGGGTATGACCTATTACCGCCTGGACGGAGGGTCACGAGGTGGTCCTGACCTCCGGCGGAATTACGGGTTAGGTCCCGGTCCACTTCAGGACGTCGTCGGTGACGAGGAGACGGTCGAGAGGGGCTCCAGCATCTCGGCGGTAGAGCCGTCCAAGGCTTGGGCCACTGTCTTCGGAGACCGGTTGTGAAGGTCCTAGGACGAGGTCGACTTGACGGGTTCGATATGGGCGGAGAGGGCACTCATGACTGTTCTTCCCCTCCCTCTGAAACCTTAATTCGTCCCTGACGAGACGGTCTCTCGGTCTCCCTTACTCTCGCTTGTCCGTTCTCTAAATGTCACGATCGACGACGAGATCCCTTCAGATAGAACCGAGGAGACCTTTTGAAGGAGACAGGGTGCCTGTCCTGTCAGGAAGTTGGCCAGGGTCACCTCCGGGGCCCCGGGACAATGTCGGTTTGGTCACACGGACCACGGTTCGAAAACCGGTGACCTTCTTACTTACGGGATTCCGTTCCTTCCTTCTCCTCCAAGGGTGTCAACACCCGAACGACTGAACCTTTAATTTATCCCGACGGTCCCGAGTCTCTATAGTCCAGGGACTCTTGGGTACCATTGTAATTTTCACCCCCTGGTTTTGTGACTGAAGTACCACCTATGTCCTCGTCTTGACAACCATCATTGTTTTGGACACCGTGGCGACAGGTTTTTCTGATGGCGACATTGACCCCACTATCCTCTTCTCTCCTAATTTAACAAAACGGTCGGGTCTTTTACAGTCTACCGCCCCCCCNCAGGGACTCTTGGGTACCATTGTAATTTTCACCCCCTGGTTTTGTGACTGAAGTACCACCTATGTCCTCGTCTTGACAACCATTATTGTTTTGGACACCGTGGTGACAGGTTTTTCTGATGGCGACATTGACCCCACTATCCTCTTCTCTCCTAATTTAACAAAACGGTCGGGTCTTTTACAGTCTACCGCCCCCCCGCGCCCCTCCCACTCCCTCCCACCCCACCACCCATCACCCCTCCCACTTAGAACTTAAGGAGATGTAAGGACTCACGGGTCATGGGGACAACCCTTCTCTGAACGAGAGGTTTGAACCTCGTGTTCACTGAAAGAGGGAACTCCTCTCTGGGTGGAAGGTCTACCTGTGATACTGAATAAACGAGAGAGAAAGTTATGAGGTGCTTCTAATCACCTCCAACGTACTCGGAGACTTCCTTCTTGGTCCACCCGGCCTTCTCGTACTCTCTCTCGATTGAAGGGGGGGTCCGATCGATTTGTAGTTCGGGGTCACTATTATCTTGAGTTTGGTCCGTGGTAGGGCCAATCTTTCGCGGTCATGGGCGATGGCTATCTCCGGACCCGACCGTATGACGGGGTGTAGTTATCTAACTTCGTTCGCCCGTAAGATCATCTCACGGTCAGTCGAACCTTATGTGGTTAGGTCAGTTTTTCCTTCCTCCTATCCTGATAGCCGGACATGTCCTGAGTCCGATCAGTTGGTCCGATAACACTGAAATGTGGGGTGACAAGGTTTGACGATATGGAATGAATCGGAGGAGGACGGTTCCTGATTTCAAATATGAGCGCATCTAGAGTTCCTACGGCGGAAGACGTATGCGGAGTGGGGTCGCAGTGTCGGGTAGAAACGGAAACTTACCCTTCTAGATCAACCCCCGTGGTTCGTTGTTGAGTAGACCTGAGGGGGTGTTCCCAAATTCTTGAGGGGTCGGTAGAAACCCCTTCGGAACCGAAGACTGGACTTGAGTAAGGTAGGTCTTCTCATACTTACAACTGAGGATGTTATACTCCTTCTGGACCACGACCGACGGCTCTGGTTCCTTTTTACGACCTTTCCCTGTTTTCGTGACGAAGTCACGACTACCTTCGTCCAATGGCCCACAACTTCTTCCGTGTCCAGACGTTCCTCCTCCATTCCATCGACCCCAAACAAAATTTCTTCCTGTGTTCCAAGGTCTGGGATCAACCCAGGATATATGACTACTGTGATCGGACTATTTTGTTCCTGTTACCGACAGTCTAATCGGTTTCACCTTCCCCGGTAGTTCTGACTTTTCCCTACCACCCTTAACGGTTCACCGTTTAATAACCATGGCCTCTTCGACCGTGTGTGAGACCATTCGATTTGTGTGGTTCGCTGGGCGGATCCGGTACGACGGACGAGTGTCCAATTACGACGGAGAGCCCATAAATCTGTTTTTAGAGGCCCATAAGTCGACTTTCCGTACGACGGGAAACTTGTGGACCCTCGCCTGAAGTGACTTTACTTTGGAGTGGCTGTGATGACAATGGACGACCAGGACCATACATGCAAGAGCCCTACCCATCTTCGAAAAGGATGGACCTGACTTTCTCGTAGTCTTCATCGGACCACGGACGAATCCCTTTATCAAGGGTATAAACCTGAAGGATGGTCGTAACCAAGTCTTTTACTGGGCCGAAAACATCGACTAAATCCTGTCAAGTAAAGTCAAGTGACAGTGAGTCAAGTCAGTGAGTCAGCACAGGCTGAGGAATACTGGGGTACTTAGCGTCGTGTGGTCCGGAGGGACAGGTAGTGGTTGAGGGTCTCAAGTGAGTTTGAGTGCAGGTAGCTCAGACACTACGGTAGGTCGGTAGAGTAGAAGACAGTAGGGGAGAGGAGGACGGGGGTTAGAGAGGGTCGTAGTCTCAGAAAAGGTTACTCAGTTGAGAAGCGTACTCCACCGGTTTCATAACCTCAAAGTGGAAATCGTAGTAAGGAAGGTTTCATGTAGGTCCTGACTAGTGGAAATCTTACCTGACCAACCTAAAGGAACGTCAGGTCCCCTGAGAGTCCTCAGAAGAGGTTGTGGTGTCAAGTTTTCGTAGCTAAGAAACCACGAGTCGAAAGAAGTGTCAGGTTGAGAATTGTAGGTATGTACTGGTGACCTTTTTGGTATGTTGTTCATTCGTTTTGAAGTAGTTTACCTTTGACGTGCGACGTATATCCGGGTCTCAAGACTCTACCACCTTACTTGGTTGGTCTGTAATTTTTCTGAGAGGTTCACCTAGTGTCTCTGACTGACGAGAACCCACCTGAACGAAGGTTACCAAGTCTGAGTCCTACTGGGGTGTCAGGGTTCCGATAAGAGGTATGTTTTAACACATACCCTCCAGGGGAAGGTATTATTTTGTCCACAGTTGTTTAAACGGAGTCCGTTCCCCCTCTATCCTAAAGTATCGTCTACCTTGACCTATTCCATTATTTAGCCCATTGATTCAAACATGTTCTTTCCCACGATGAGGCGGAACCCCTTGTCTAAGTACTCAAATGCGAACCACTGGTTTATATCCAGTTTCTAACCTTTGTACTAAACGATCGGGGAACCACTTTCCCGGGAATACAATAAAATTGATGGGGATGACGTCAATTTCAACGTCCATAACAGGGAACCTAGGTAGTATGCTCCCACTTCTCTTGTATGATGTGTCTGGGTTTTTTACGACTCACCTGACGTGTCTCCCTGGAGCGACTAGGAACTCTCTGATTCTGGTAGAAATTCTTCTTCCTTTACTCTAGGACCTGCTCGGGGAAATCCTACTTCGGCGTGTTAGTTGAGGACGACGAACCGGAGTAGTTGTACTAAAACTTAAATTGAAGACAAAGTTGAGTCCTGTTACAAAAGTAGATTACCCGTGTAGGATACGTCTGAAGGTGTTGTGAAGCTTGACGACCCATACATCCCGATACGGAAACAGTCACTACCTACCTGAAGGAACCACCCACAGTGGCAAGACGGTTCCTCTAAAATTTGGTGAGACGAGAAAAGACCCTACTGTTTTTCTCTGAAAGGAGAGAGAACAATTAGTATTGGAGAGGAACGAGAGAACCACATTCTGGATGTCAGTTATCTGAGCTCAGTACCCCAATGTAAACTATATTTACGGTCACATTGTTTTCGGATTGGATGTTGTTGACCATTTAGATGGAATAAATATACGATCCACCTGTTCTAGGCACAAAGTCACCATACTCATATAACGACGGAATAAAAATGGGAGATATCCCTGTTGTCTATAGTACTAATTTCATCTCCGGAACTGGTTAAAGTGCTTTGTCCAGGAGGATCTATCTTGTTTTCGGTAGGTTCGGAATTTACTTCTCGTTGAGGTTTACTCTTTTCGCCATTAAGTATTATCTTACCGAAACCTGTATGAGTGTCGACGAGTTCCTCCCTGGACACGATATTAATGTCAATTTACAACACTTATGTAAGGACTGAATAGACCGTTACATAGTTGACGAAACCTTCTGTACTTTTTGGTCTATTTTTGTTACAGTTTACTTTTGTAAGGAAAGACCTGAAGGCAGGATAGAACCCACTTCCCACTAACCACCTTTTGATATAAAATGGTGACAATATCAACGGAACTATCAAGACGAAACACCTGGGACTTAAAATGTTACATAATACTTGAAACATTGGAAAACAACTACAGTAGGAGGGTTTAACCACCAGTCTCTCAGTCCCACGTTATATAGGGATACTTACTACGAGTATTATACCCAATTCTCGTAGTTCTCCCCCCTTACTTCTTCCTTAAGTATCCCGGACCTGAGGTAGAATCCGGACAAGTACGACTAGTACGAGTCGGTGGAAAGGTTATCTACGACTTGAGACATAAATCACGGATACTTTTGTCGTTGTCTTCCTATTCTGGGGGTGCTCTGTCCCCTTGGAACTTCTAGCATAGATCCAATGAGTAGCGGATTCTGTTTTGTATGTGATTAGTGGGGAAGGAGGTCTGTCCGGTATTTAAAAAGACATAGATAACCTCACATTGGAGCCCAAATAACTAATAACCGATTAACTGACAAACTCGTGTATCGTGTACTTACTACCTCAATAACCCTAACATAAAAGGAACTAAATACATTCAGAGTTCCTTAAACATTACCACCCAAGTCTTTGCATTGTGTACCCCATATTTTCTAAAAGTGTTTACGACCAACCCCAGGAACCGATTCTCCTCTGTGACGGAACCCGGGTGGTCACATTATTTGACGTGACGTGATAGGCGTAACAGGAAGACTCACTCAAACAAAGGGCCTTGCACACTGATGTTGTTATTTATACCCTACTAAATCACACCCAAATTAAAAGAGTGCCGGATACCGGGATCAGGGAAGACTATACTAATCCGGGTCTATAGATTGTCTAACAACTGTTTCGACTCGGAAAAGAGAACTACGGAATATTGGCGTCGGACTGTCTTTCAATTTCTTTAGAAGACTCCGAGGACTTGTTCGAAGGAGACAGAGTTGTGTCTCGTTTTATGGTAGATGTATAACATTGTGGTGGCGAAACCTCCATAATTTCAAAACAGCTAGGACACTGTTTGAAACAGGTTTATTCACTCCTGACAGTGCTTTAGGGTCCCCGTTTTGACAGGTCCAATTGACTCTTCGACCGACGTATCCCAGAAGTTTCCGTTTATCTTTAACTGAAAGGAGACGGTTTCCGTGTCTTATGTTTCGTAGAAAGTTTAGTTAATGACTCTTTATAAACCGAGTAAGTCCTTAAAGTCTGTTATCTCATATTCCTAATCCGTGGTACCCCACATTTCCTTGACGTCGGAGTAAATAATAAACATTTAGAACCTGATCAGAGGTAAAGGAAAACTAAAGAAATATGGGTTTTATCCTCACAACGTACCTGACAATGTCCCTTGATTATCAGGGAGGAGGAAATTTAAAAACTACTACCCAAAATTGGGAAGGAATTGGACTCCAAAGTCACCTATGACGAAGAATACACCTTTATTCACACCCAGAAACTCGAACTGGTGATGTCCTTATCGTAAAACACGAGCTGGGTGTCTAAAAGGTAGTCGGGTATGAGATCCTAAATGTAAAACAAGTCGATTTCCCTTTCCCTACCGAGGTATAAATACTTTTGTCTCCGTACCTGGAACAAGTCATATAAGGAGGGGTTTTTCCCACTCCCTCTGAGACCGTGTTAGTCTTTGAGCACACTTTTATCGTGTCTTAGAGTCAATGTTGTATTTCTTATTGACTTTATTTTGGGAAACCGAGTAGGTCTGTCAGGGTTATGTCTTCGCCTAGTCCTTCCTTCACCCGGTCCCCGAAGTCATGTGTACCTCATTCAACGGGTCATAGATTTTCCTTTAACTGCCTAACCGGGGGGGTGTCAATAATTATGAGGCCAAGGAGCCCACATTAATCCTGTCCTTAAACACACCCCTGGGGGGGCCCGTGGAAGTCAGGACTAACAGAACTCTCAGACTGGGGTCCACAGTAATACTGTTGTGTCATAAAATTCTCTTTCGAGGAAAATTCAAACATATCTCTTCCTTTTTTTATAGCGATCAAACAAAGGAGGACGACGAATTTTCTCTATTTTTACAGACTGTGAACGTCGGATAAAGGAGGTAAACCTCTGGGACCGGTAGGACGGACAATGGGAGACTTGTAGCACATTATTTTATCTGTATAAAAGTTGACACCAAAATGGTTTCTGTACTTAACACACATACTCAAATACACACGTGTGTGTTTACCTATAAAGACCAGAGTCGAGAAATGGTCTCTTATTGCCTCCATACTGTAATCTAGAACACTTTAATTTCCGTAAAGAAACTCTTTACCCTTTTATTTTCTTGTAAATTGTGCTATTTTGGTTGTTTTATTTTACGAAGTAAGAAAGTTTTTTTCTTTTTTTTGTGGATCAAATTGATCAGTCAGATTACCAGACAAAGGAGGTAAAAGATACTAGTCACTTTTTTTCACTCGACACACCACTATACTTCTACAAAGGGAGTCCAGGGAAACACTGAAAAGACACGTTTACTCCTTCCTACCCGACCTAACTGGACCTTGGAAGGTTGTCTCGGAGAGAGAAGTATTACTTTTTCTAACCAGTCTAGGATAAAGATTCGACTGGGGAATGTCACAAACAACATGGTCACCTACATACAAACGTTAAGACATAAAAATTTTATAAAATGACGTCAACATATTATTTCTTAATGGACGAACCATAGTCAAACTGAGTTAGAACTTTCTTTTCAAAGGAAAAGAGTCCATGTACTGTCTACAAGGACTACAATTTACCCTACCCGTAATTCCTGTTTGAACCGGGTGAACGGGAAGTCGGAGGGTAAAGTAATAAATCAGTGTGGGCCAAGAGAAGTGAGTCGAGTCTGGAAGAGTATTTGCCGGAGAGAGACCCGGACTCCCTCGGGTGAACATTATACCTCTACTCTCTGATCTGACCTTAGAAACTCGCACTCGTTGTGACTGGGGACTTTACTAATCGGTTTAACCGACACACAGACACACACCGTCAAGACCAAACCTCCCTCAAAGACCACCATTACTCTTAACATTTATCTAGGGTCAGGAGGGACTTACTTTTTGTTTTTCCTTTTGATCCTACCTCCGTCCTAGTGTCCGAGTCTTAATCTACTGAAGATACTTATTCCGATTTAGACTTCCCTCTAAAAAAAATGCAGGACTACAAGTCTGGAGGTGACCGAAAGTAAACAAGAACCCAGTTTTCGAACTGAGGAGCGACAAAGAGGTGTCGGGAGACAGTTCGAGTCCCGGGACAGTCACAGAGGTCGGAGTAGGACCCTCAACTGGGAAACGAGTACCAAGTCGGACAGGACCAGAGTAAATGGAAAAGAGAAAAAGGTTTATGGTTTTGGTAAAGACAGACTGTAACATCAAGGAAAAGAGTGGAATTCCAGTGACACGAAGTCCGGGAAACAGTGGGAAGTTCAGATCCGAGTCCCTCCAGAGGGGTAGGGGAGGATTGTCAGAGAGAGGACAATGGGTCCAAATAACGGACACATAGTCAACGGTAGTCGTCTTTAATTACGGAAAGAAGTACCCANGTTTTGGTAAAGACAGACTGTAACATCAAGGAAAAGAGTGGAAGTCCAGTGACACGAAGTCCGGGAAACAGTGGGAAGTTCAGATCCGAGTCCCTCCAGAGGGGTAGGGGAGGATTGTCAGAGAGAGGACAATGGGTCCAAATAACGGACACATAGTCAACGGTAGTCGTCTTTAATTACGGAAAGAAGTACCCAATAAAACTCAGGAAGGACCAAGGGGAGAAAAATCCCGAGTATCACAAGGAGAAGAAGGGTCGTACCGACGTCATGGACTATTGACCTTTACAGAAATCTACTGTCCTGATACCCAACCCGACTTATTAGGAGTCCCTTTTGGTTCTCTTGTCCCGTCCACTACTTCTACAAAGGGTACAAGACCTGTAAAGTCGACATTAACTAAAAATGGGGTACACTGATAAATTAATGAGTTTTATACTCGGTTCTTTATATCCTTCAGGACTTTTCGGGATGTCTTGACCACAGGAGTTCGTCACCCGATTATACAGGTGTACAAATCAGGAGAAGTCGGGGGTCTAGATTCGAGACAGGTAGGTCCCTGGTCAGTGGTAGCACCTGTCGTCGAAACGATAGTTCCTCAAGTACACGAGTCACAGTCACTAACACTAAAGTCACGTGACTCCTACTCGTCTTTAGGTTTTGGATTACCCCGTCCTTCTGCAACGGGGGTGGGGGGCGTGGGGGTGGGGTTCTCGATCTTATAGAAGGTTCATCCACACCCACCTCTTTTGTCCTCTATCACTCTGGACCTCTGGGAACGAAACTCTGAAGGAATAGAGTTCACGGAAACATGCACCTGAGGTATTATAGGGGTCCACCACCGTCTGAAAGCGTCCTCCCGGTCAGAGAACTAAAAGTAGGACGTACACGTCACGGGAAACCCACCATCGAGCACCCGTGAGGAGAACACCGGGGGAAACGGTTCTTTGGGGACACGCGAAATCAGGACGAATCAGGTCAGTAGTCCCTCCTCACCATCTGTCTACCCCTTTCGCCCCCCTCGGACCTCCCCAAACGTCCTCCCAATACCGTCATGAACCCCCGTAGTTCCACTCGGGTCACTTACCTCGCACGTGGGTAGGGTTCACATCAACGTCCCTGTTCCCCACACACCTAGAAAACCTTCTCTTACAGAGGCAAGTCCGACCTCTTAGACCTTCGCCCAAACAACCTCTCGGGAGCACCTCACCAAACTCCAAGACGGACTCGAGGACAAGGGGCCCTGTCTTCACGACGCCGACTGTACACGGACGTGTCCAAACTAAACTGTTGAACACTGGTGTGTACTCGTCGTTACTTCCTACACCTTAAGTCGGTTCTCTTCACAAAAGGTGACAATCTTGACACCGGACCCGACTCGGTCGTCCATGGACACCCACGTCCTCCTACCCTCGGAACCCGAACTCCCAGACCAAGATCGTCCACGGGGGTCGTAGGTGAGGTGGGGGACCGAAAACAACCGAGAAAATCGTCCGTCCGTGGCATCTTATTGTTCCTTTTAGAGTCCAGTAAAAAACGTAGTTGAAACCATAGTAACACATGAACCTCAACGGCTACGTCTTTCCAAGTACACGTAAACTCTTCTATGCTTCTCTGAGACCTCATAAAGGAACCTTCTACGACTCCAGAGTGACCAGGTACACGTAGTAACCTTAATAGGGAGAAAAAGTCAGAAACCTCTAAAGTTACAAACTGGACCTAGCGGGAAACATTTACCTTTATATCACAGAACACAGACACCTAGGAACCCACAGGAGAAAACATAAAACGGAGTACGTACTCGATAGTCCCGAACCTTACGAAACACAAACATATTCTCCCAATCTCCGAGTAATACCCGAGACACCTGTAAGACAACCTGTGGTACTTTCAAACATTCAAGCACACTCGGGACGACCCTTTTATCTTCGTGATTCCAATTCTAGTGTCTTACGAACAATATTCCACCAGGACGACCCATCCCTAGAGACCCGGGTTGGGCTCTTCTCAGTATTTCAGGACACTGTATCCCCTCCTACCGAGACTTTTTAGTCTCCCGTTGCTACGGTGTCACTAGACGTCGGACCTCCGAACAGGAGATCTTCTACGTCGACGTCGAGAGAACGACGGTCCGACCCAAGACACAATAGGTGAGGACAGGGAGGGTTTTATTCGTGTGTGTGTCCGTGCTATGTCTTTTGTACCTTAGAATTGACGTGACAACCACCATTATATTTACCATGACGACACAACCTTTTACTTTACCTTCAAGGAATTGTTTAATTGTATCTTGTCCGGACGTCAGAGAGTTTGGGTAAAGACTGTCTATAGGTTTCCTTTTCACTAGTCAAAAAGTCTCTATACAGGTGTCAGGGTACTCACACTGACCTAAACGTCATCGGTTCCATATCTGTGTCGGGTCTACAGAGAACTGTTTTCTCATCCATTGTTTTCACACCATATCTTTATAAATAATATATGACATATAAGTACTTGATAAAAAAGAGACATATATTTATATTTTAGTTCTCAGGACGTAAATACGGTCTTGCTTACTTGGATCTCTTGTAATACGGTTCAATTTATTCGGACTGTTTCCTCCTGTCTATGACATACACCTTTGATCTTAATAGTTTGAGTGTCTCGGTAGCTCATCATTCCGACAATGATCCTCGACCCACCTTTCCCTTTACCCCCTAACCATCCGTTTCTCATCTCTAAAAGACAACGTTTTATTCATCCAAGACCCCTAGACGGACATCACAAAGACATATGAACTTTGAGCGGGTCTTTCTTTATTATGTCACATGAGTATCCACCTTCACATTGAATGAGTTGATATTATTAATAAGTCACATACTTAGATAGTGTACTAGTGAAACATGTGTCATGCAAATATGGTAAAAACAATCAATGTGGAACCATACCGACCCCACGAAAAGAGGAGACTTACCACGAGACAGGTGCGAAATGCAAAGTAAGTACTCCGTAAAACGTATGGGTACAAAACATGGGAGCATGGTCTCTAAGGGTAAGTCCATCAAACACAATCAGGTGTCGAACTCTTACAAATTCTACGGGGTCAACTAAGGTCAGACCTAGGGAGTGACTCGTAGTCCTGAGACTCAGGAGGGTCAGGACTCCCGACTCTAGACCCGACTCCTCCCCCACGAGACAAGACCCACCCCTACCTAGTCCCGGACGACACACTGGACTTCCTCTGACGGACCAGTCGTCTCCACGGAGGACGACGACACATGCATTCCGGAGTGGTCCTATCCTCACACTAGGCTCCCTTTCACACCCTTTCAGGGTACAAGTAGAGAGACACCTTCAACTGGTAGGACTCAGGGAGGACTTTCACCGATGTCCCCTGACAGACAAGGAGTACCACTCCCGAAGAGACACACACCAACCCCGAGTCCTTTCCCCACACAACTGAGAATTCGTACTTTGTCGTACAAAAGTTGAAAGTGCTATCCGGAGACTTCTGAGTACAACGGACTCCTTCGGGTCTTCAATTCCTTCTCCTTTCTTTTCTTTACTCCGTACCGAGAATGAGTCCATTCCAGTATAAATCAGACAGGAACGACTTCACGGGAAGAGACCTGAGTGATTAGCACACACTGAGACCTCACAGGACACACTGAGGACATGTGCGTGTGAGTGGACCCCGGAAGGGAGTCCGGGACATCAGAGGTGAATCTAGGGCAGAGGGGTATTGGGCCACTGGACCGGGAACACTCCTCCGAGGGGACCCGTGGTAGGACCCGTCCCGAAGAGTGGCTGTCCAACCTCTACCCCAGAGACACGACAACCCGTCATCCCTAACGAATCCCGGGTAGACCTACACGACAGACGAGAGACAGTTGGTCCCATTTCTTTGACGTGCACCTTTAGTCCACAATCATACGTGTTATCGACCATTTTAGACCTTAAGTCTAGTCAACTCTGACAGGAAAGGGAACACACATAGAACTGTAGGAACACTTATATGGATGTATCTGTGTTTCTTAATAAAGACTCATGACACAAGACAAGTCAACCAAAGAAACAGATAAAAATATGGTCATGGTGTAGTGGAACAAATGGAACCTTATCCACAACTTTATCTTTCTGGAGGTAGAAGGATGAAGTTCTCAAAGCGACAAACGAGAAACTTATCAAGACACTGAAAGTGGTAAAAAATAAGACGAAGATGTTTCTAACAGTACCGTCAAAACTATTACTCAATTAACCAACTAACTGGGAAACACAGCAATAATTTCTTAGAAAAAACTATATCGTACAAAGAAAACATAAAAATACTAAAAGTGACTACTTTGAAACAGTACACCCTTTCTCATATGTAAATGAAGAAAAAGTTAAACCCCTGGAAACTAAAGAAAAAGAGTAGATTAACGACATTCCCAAAGTCACGAAACAACTTGACATCACGTCGCACACGCAGGAACGGCGGAAGAACTGGAGTCTCCTTTTCGAAAGTAAGAAAGGGGTAACGACACGAGAAAAGCATTACCGTAAATAATACAACTACAACCATATTAAATAACAAACATCAAACAACTCACAAGGTAGAACTTTCTAACAGTTTAAAAACAACTTACAAAAAAAAGACGTAGTTCTACTAGGACCAAAAAATAAAAAAAAGGAGGGGAAATTAGACAATTACATCACACAGTATAATTAACTAAAAACATACAACTGAAGAGGAACGGAATGTACTTATTTTAGGTGAACCAGTACCACAGTCTAGAAAAATAAATAAATAAAATTAACTTCCTAATAACGAAATGTCTTGAACAACAAAAGACGGTTTATGGTTGTACTTTATCGGTATCCATATGTATACAGGGGAGGGAGGGTAGAAGGAGGGATAGGGTGGGGACATCCAACAATCTCTCGGGGACAAACTCAAGGGACTCAGTAAGTCGTTTAAGCGTAACCGGGAGATGAAATGTATACCGTTACATTCAAAGGTACAATGAGAGAGGTATGTAGAGTTGGAGAGGAAGGAGGGGAGGGGGGAGACAGACAAGAGACACAGACAAAGAGGTCTAGAAAAATTATACACAACTTCACCCAAACGTTCATAAAATTAAAACATAGTCATAAGTAGTCCCCATAACCAAAGATCAAAGGAAAGAACACAGAAACCCTTTAGTCGTTTGATAATCTTAGTACGAACGAGGTATCTTAATCGTTCTAATTACCATTAAGAAGACATTTACAAACCATCTTAAACCAGGACATAAAAAGAATCTCCAAAGACTGATGAAAAATTTAGAGACATCAATATTACCCGAAGGGACCACCGAGTTTAGTATTTTTTAGACGGACGTCACGTCTTCTGGGTCCAAGATAGGGACCAAGCCTTCTAAGGGACCTCTTCCCTTACCGATAGATCAGGTCAGAAGAACAGACCTCCTTAAGGTACCTGTCTCCTCGGAACACCCGACAGGTACTCCAGTGTTTCTCAGTCTGTGCTGACTCACCGATTGTGAAAGTGAAAGTGATGAAGAGTTAAAAAAATAAAGAATTATTCATTTTATCAAACATACAAAGACTCTCAAACGGTAATAGAGGATATATGACAGTGAATATCCGTAATAACCAGTATCATGAAGGAATAGAAATCTTTGAAAGAAACTGGAGTCAACATTAGTGAGGACAAAATATAGACAAAAATCAATAAACTTAGAAAAAAGAGAAAAGGAATCAGATCCATCCCCAAAAGGAAATGTCAAAAAAGTTTTGTCGTTGAGAACCAAACAACTAAAAATATAAAAAGATGAAAGATAAAATAGAGACCAAATTAGAATAAATGTACAAAGGAAGACGATTGGAACTCAAATCAAACAAAAGACAAAAGACGAAGGATCTCCAGATTTTTATCTAAAGTCTAAAGTCTAGAAAAGAGAAAAAATGACATTTGTAAATTGTCAAGTCTCAAAGGAAAATCATGTCAGAAGAGAGACACAATATTTAAAACATTACAACAGAAAAGTAAAAGTAGGTATATCAATTTTTAAAGGTACACTAAAAAAAAGAATCTGGGTAAACACCACATTCTCACTCAACAAATTACAGGTGTACACTCCTTAAAAGAAAGAACACAAATAAAGCAACAACAATCCCTTCTATGAAAATACCATAGTCAGAGAATTTTACCAATTAAACCCGGATTATACACCAGAGAGTATCTCTCACAAAATACTCAGGAACTCTACGTACACAAAATACGAAAACAACCCAACACACTAGACATGTACCGACAAGTTACACACGAAGTAAAAAAGACTCTATAGATTACAATCTACATATATATAAAAATGAACAATGTCGAAAAATCATTTAACTGGCAAAATAGTAATATTTTATAAACAGAGTAACGTGAAAAAAAAAGAAGTCAAATAAAACAGATTGTCAGAGGGGACGAGAGAAATCCTACCTGACAGAAAAAGGTAGGAAAGTGAAAAGTGGAAAGGTACAGAAATCCAAACACCTATGATGGACAAAGTTCAGAGACTGTTTGAGACACAGAGAACGGGACCCAAAAAAGAGGACAATGAAAAAGATCACCCGGGACGAGGACACGTAGGACACCACCACTTTCTGTCCGTGGGACCTGTCGAGGAAAGCACGGTGACATTAAAGTCTTCCTTACATAACTTACAAAGGCAGAGTAGTACTACAAAAAACTCTATCAGAACGAATTATTGATATAAAAAAAGGTATAAGAAAAAACGGTTCTTCAAAAAAATGAAACAATAACACTATTAAAAAAAAACCAGTATTAGATTACCTGAGAAGATTAAAGTTTAGTGACAAAATAATTACCCTTTTTTTCGTTTCTTTCACAAACCGAAGACAATTACGGAAGGATACATTTAAATTTACCGATTTTAACATAATCATAAAAACATATACCATTAAAATAATACTTAACTCAAGTTCATAAGAGAAAAAATTTTTTCAAAAATGGTCAAAAGAAAACCATCGCATCACATCTTAGGACAACTGTTTGAGTCGACTCATGTCTCCTATGTAAAAATAGTAGACTTTCTACGACTTTATGTACACTTATTTTCCTACTATACTTTAACAGGTTTTTTAGAAGGTTTTCTGCTTAGGAGAGTAAAGTCAATTAAAAAAATATCTATTCGCACGTACGTACACGTTATCTTCTGTAGTACTAAAAGTTTGATGTATAGTGGAAAAAAACAAAGTCAACTTTAATCCAATAGTCATATTAAAACACCGGAACCTTAAAAGACTTGTTAGGACAATCACAAAATTCATCATTTAATGATTGTCAACACAAAGACATAGGTGTAGATATCACTGGAAAGTACGGCAAGGTGTAACAAGTGGAACCTGAAACACAAAAAAAGTATAATTATGTTATAAATAAACAAAAGGAAGACAGTTTGGGACTCGAGTGGTGAAAGGGGTCCGACGGACGTCTCAAGGTCCTTTCCCTTGTATGTCCCGTCTGTGTCCTCTTTCTTGATATTCTCCACCTTTGTCGAGGAAGTATAAGCACTTCTTCTACTCGATCTGGTGGTAGTCCGTTTTCTCGGGGTATCGGAAACTCTCCCGGTTCGGGTACCGCATCTTCTCGATGACAAAGTCTCTTCCCAAGGACCGTATTGTCACTACTTCGAGGGCTTGTGTCAGGGTGAAGGTCGGGACCTCGGTCGGTGGGGACGACACCGTCGAGGTCGAGGTCCCTTGAACCGACGACACAGTCTCAGGGAACTTTACCGTGACCAAACCTTCGACACCGATCCTTATTCACTCTACCAGGCCCCTGGACCCAGACGGTTCGACGACACCGAGAGTAACCAGTCACAGAGGTCAGGAAGTGGTGGTGACGCCTGTTACTAGTGAGTTGTCCCCCCTCCAAGAGGGTTAGTCCCTCACCCATCTCTGATTAAACCGTGTCCACAGGTAAAAGTTCCCTACTTCCGGACTCCGGGCTCTCGACGAGGGGGACATCTCTTCTGTCTCCCCGTCCCTCTTCCGAGTGGAACCTGCTGAAAGTTCAAAAGAAATCCTCGGGAGACAGTTTCCTGAACGTCACAAGAGACATAATGAAGTGACAATCTACGAATTCGAAGTCCACGACTCGGGTTCGAAGACTCAAGTCCACGAAGTACATTGTAAAGAATGGAAGAACTAGACTCAGTTCAAAGAGTCTCACAGATACTGGGTCCAAAAGAAGACATTCCACCCTTGTCTACCAAGAAATTACTCGATAATATAACTACTGTCCAAGAACGGACATTTCATGAATAAATTACAAATCTCATTATGATATCATTAAATCTCGTCGTCCTTCGGGAGTCTGTGAAAACCAGGAACGACGACAATAGTTGTAGTATGGACTTTTAAAACTGGAAAGGTAATTCTCACGGTACCTGAAGCAGAAGAGACTTCTGTGACGAGTACGACATGGAGTAGATCTATTACTTAACGTGAGTGACCCATCTTGTATTATAGACTGTGAAGACATATCGGTTTTGTCACAACTCGAAATAGAAATATATAAAGTACCTAAAACTTGTTACTACTTTTTAGGTATAATTAACCTCCTAGAGTATTTAGGAATGGGGAATGATGGGAAGAGAAAACGTACTTTTACTCTTGAAAAGTACCGGGAAAACCACTGTACACCAAAGTAAAGTCCTTGTTGACTGGAGACTCCTACACCGGTAGCTTAAGTGAGTCCTCCTCACCCTTAAAGACCTGGGAGGAGTCTCCCGGAACATGTCCCTGCACTACGACCTCTGGATGTCTTTGGACGACAGACACCCACTCCTACTGAAGGAAGGTCTCGACGGGAACCCATAGACGTAAAAGGGACACACGGGGAACCCTCCGGGACTACAGAAAGTAGACTCTCAAGACCACTGAGCCCGTACTGTGTCGAAGTGTTCCAATTTGCCTGGGAGAAGTCTACGACACAGACAAAGTACAGTATAGACTCCAACAACGTCTCGAATTAATACATGTTTCGAGTGACCGTTTACAATCTTTTTTTTTATGGTTTTTTGGGCTAAAGGATAAAAGACGGAAAACTGAAAACCGACCCACAAATTTTTTTACGTGTCGTGAAATCTAAAGAAAGAAGACTATTACGACTTACAGATAAACAAACAAAAACGAACGAACAAATGAAAAAAAAAACCGACGTGGTAAGACATACACCCTAGAATCAAGGGACTGATTCCTAGTTTAGACGTGGGGGACGTAACCTTTACGTCTCAGAATTGGTGACCTAGTGGTCCCCTCAGGGTCTTAAAGACAAAGACTAGACTTATAATCGAGGTGTAACCTCGTACTCTTTTTCGAGACCTGTCACCCCTCACTACATTTTCATCGGTTTTGATGTTGTATATTTCTTTTTGCTCATAGAGTTTTCCCGACAAAAAAAGACAAATCCTCACCCTGTTCTACCACCCAACCTAGAAGACACGAACAATGAATCCTTTTATATTCACCCATCTCTCTAGCAGAAAAACTAGGATCTAGGATGCTCCCCTCGTATACACTGAGAGCGTCGGAGAATCGAACGGTAGACATCCGACTCGCGTACCAGGGTAGAGTTCTACGACATTACAGACGGGAAGTACAACACAATCAAAATGAGAACACGACGAGACGGGGCAGACCCTTACAGTCGACAAGGACTACAAGGTAAGAGGAATGAAACATAGTAAAATGGAGAAGTTAAAGAAACTTTATATAAGGACTTCCAGACTTTAAAATAGACCAAAGGAACGACACTATTAGGTGGATACAAATTAACCGTCGGAGACCACTCAGACACACCTCACCTAAATCATCCATTGTCTTTTGACACTACCTCTGTGATAAGGATTACAATGAAAGAACGAGACATGTTTCAGTCGTGAACTTCGATAGGTCATCTCACCAGTCATACAAGACCCTACTACTCTCTCTTTCATAGTGCTCTCGGACTATGTAGAAAGGTCCAATAAAAGATCGAAACCTCTGAGACAGTTCCCGTGGTTCTGTCACAACAAGTACACATAGTTCCTGGTATATAAAATCGGAGACATTTACCATACCCTTAAATAGGGTCCTGTTGAAACAGGTTCAAGTGTAAGAGTATAGGTACTCCGATAACCGACGTGACAACAAGACACGTAACATCTATAGAAAAATAAAATAGTAACTCAAGTTTAAAGACACAATGAGAATCACAAAGATAAAACATAAACGTTACGCAACCTACCAACTAACCCCTTACCAGGGATACCACCTTGACCACTAGTCAGGGAGAATTTTAAGAAATATATAAGAAACATGAGTAAATGATAGTCAACATGCTAAAGGTGTATAAAAGAGAAAATGACAACTAACAGAAAAGTTTGAGGAACGTGAAATTACGTCTCATCAAATATTAAAACTATATCAAGTTAAATAATTATAGACCAAAATAAAACACCGGACACGAAAACCACAATATAGACTATTTGCTAAACACCCAGGTTATAGGTCTTTGTAAAGGACGTGTAAATGAAGATCCTCAAAACATGTAAACCCTGAATCCAAATCCAGAAACTGGGTAAAACTCAAGTAAAAACAGACATCACATGTTATTACAGGGTTCATTTAAGAAAACGACCGCCCATAAGCCAAAACAGTTGTACAGAACAAAGTATCGGACGAAGGGGGTAAATCATCAAAAATGTGGGAACACTTAGTAGAAAACTTGTAGAGGCGTTCTCCACAAAAACAAAAACAAAATCGGTAAGAAAAATCCATACGACGACGACGACAACTCAGCGCAGTCAGCACAGACTGAGACAGGCTGGGGTGTCTGCCGTCGGGTGGTCCGAGGAAACAGGGACCGTAAGAGGTCCGTTCTTATAGGAAGAGATGAAGAAGTCAGTTAAGTCAAATCAGCGAGTCAGCACAGGCTGAGAAACGGTGGGGTACTTAGTGTCGTGTGGTCCGGATGGACAGGTAGTGGTTGAGGGTCTGAATTGAGTCTAAGTGCCGGTAGCTAAGTCACTACGGTAGGTCGGTAGAGTAGGAGACAGCAGGGGAAGAGGAGGACTGGCGTTAGGGAGACTAGTAGTTTCAGAAAAGGTTACTCAGTTGAGAAACGTACTCCACCGGTTTCATGACCTCAAAGTCGAAATCGTAGTAAGGAAGGTTTCTTGAGAGTCCCAACTAGAGGAAGTCTTACCTGAGCAACCTAGAGGAACGTCCGGTTCCCTGAGAGTTCTCAGAAGAGGTTGTGGTGTCAAGTTTTCGTAGTTAAGAAGCCGTGAGTCGAAAGAAGTGTCAGGTTGAGAGTGTAGGTATGTACTGGTGTCCTTTTTGGTATAGGAACTGATCTACCTGGAATCAGCCGTTTCATTACAGAGACGAAAACTTATACCATAGATCCAACCAGCATTGCAAAGAAGGTTCCTCATTCGCAGAAAATTAAAGTACCGACGTCAGTGGTAGACGTCACTAAAACCTCAGGGGGTCTTATTTCAGACTGTGACAAAGGTGAGAAAGGGGTAGACAAAGGGTACTTCACTACCCTGGCCGACGGTACTAGAAGTAAAAGACTTACAACTCGAAATTCGGTTGAAAAAGTGAGAGGAGAAAGTGAAAATAGTTCTCCGAAAAATTAAGGAGAAGTGAAAGACGGTATTCCAACCATAGTAGACGTATAGACTCCAATAACTATAAAGAGGACCGTTAGAACTAAGGTCGAACACAAAGAAGGTCAGGTCACAAAGAGTAATACATGAGACGTATCTTCAGCTTATTCGTCCTACTGTTATATGTCGGAACTGCATGAGGAAAAGGATAAACCTTGGTCAGACAACAAGGTACAGGTCAAGATTGACAACGAAGGACTGGACGTATGTCTAAAGAATTCTCCGTCCAGTCCACCAGACTATAAGGGTAGAGAACTTCTTAAAAGGTATCAAATAACACTAGGTGTGTCAGTTTCCGAAACCGTATCAGTTATTTCGTCTTTATCTACAAAAAGACCTTGAGAGAACGACAAAGGTACTAGGTCGCCTACAACCGTTAAACTAGAGACCAAGGAGACGGAAAAGATTTTGGGTGGAACTTGTAGTCCTTCAAGTGAGAAGTGCATAACGACTTCGGACCGAACCTCTTAAAACTCGTAATAAATGATCGTACACCCTACTCACGTTAACACACCATCAAACTCGTAAGAAACTGTAACGGAAAGAAACCCTAACCTTACTTTTGACTGTAAAAGGTCAGGACACCGGTGACGACTCAAAAGGTTTAAACGACCGTATAACTCACGTCGTGAAAGTGTCGTAGTAGAAAGTCCTAAACTTTATCGAGTTGACCTTACGGTAGTGGAGGTCATCGAAACAAGCATAACTACGAAAGGTTCCGGGTGAACTGAAGCGTAAGGTCCTACAGACCGAGATCTACTCACTCGTGTGGTAGTACTAATAGGTCCAGCACTTCTATAAAAAACACGTCAAGAAGACACATAAGAACGGTGGAGAAGAATTATAGAAGACGAAGACAATCCAGGTTTGGTAAAGACAGGAAATAGCTCGGGTAGAAACGTACTTTACAAGAGAACCATAGAGATTAAAAGATCTTCTCTAGAGATCAGAAAGGGTAAGACAAGAAAAGGAGATAAAGAAACATAACTAGCGACTTCTTCCGAAAGAATAGAGAAGAACGATAAGAGACCTTAAGACGTAAGTTTACGAATATAGAAAGGAAAAGGAGAAACGAAAAACGGAGAGAAGAAAAGGGTCGATAAACATTCCGGAGGGGTCTGTCGGTAAAACGAAAAGACGTAAAGAAAAGGTACCCCTAACAGAACTAGGGACAGAGGACATGTTACAGTGCTTTGAGTAAGGTATCAAGTAGTCCGTGAGATAGATAGTCTAGATCCGGGAATTTAGATAAAGAGTNATAAGAGACCTCAAGACGTAAGTTTACGAATATAGAAAGGAAAAGGAGAAACGAAAAGCGGAGAGAAGAAAAGGGTCGATAAACATTCCGGAGGGGTCTGTCGGTAAAACGAAAAGACGTAAAGAAAAGGTACCCCTAACAGAACTAGGGACAGAGGACATGTTACAGTGCTTTGAGTAAGGTATCAAGTAGTCCGTGAGATAGATAGTCTAGATCCGGGAATTTAGATAAAGAGTGAAGGTGACATATTAGTATTCCCTAAACTCAATCCAGTATGGACTTACCAGATCGTCAAAAGGGATGAAAGAAATTAAACTCAGACTTAAACCATTATTCCTCAAGTACTAGACTCGGTGTCAGTCGAGGACCAGAACAAAGACAACTGACATATCTCGAAGAGGTAGAAACCTACGTCTCTTATATTAGTTAGACTAAAGCCACAACTGGTAGACCACTACAGGTACACATCTCAGAAGAGCACAACAACCTTCTCCCATAAACAATACTGGTCACGTAAAAGAACCGTTTTGAGATAATCAAAAACGGGACGAAGTAAGGTGTAAGGCTCCGGTTTAAACGCACAAGGAGGTCCACAAAGAACTGAAGGATGAAAACGCAAGGAGAGGGGATATTTCTTTTCCTGTAGAAAAACCCACAATCAAGATTTTCCAGAACATCCAGAAGTATCTTGACAAGTTGAAGTCAAAGAAGTCGTAACGACCAACCCCGTATCTAAACCTAATGTCACTATAACTTACCAAACGGAACCTCTGCTTGTCTCTAATAAGACAGTAAAAACTCTAGCGTAGGTTCATGACGTAAAGCCTGGGAAAACACCTGGTACAACCCATGAGGTAAAGAAGACTCCCTAAGGACGGACATCATCATCTATATTACCAGTAGACTCAATTTAAGTGGGTAAGGTCCTGTAAAATCAAGTGACTAAGGATCTTACAGCTTCAAGTGAGAACGGTAGAGAACAAACTGGTGAAGGTTAAACGGAACTAAGTATCTGGACCGTAAGGTCTAAGGATACGTCACAACGACAAATGTCGTAACCTGGAACGAAGACAGTGGTCAGGGTAGGTGTCGACCCATAACAAAAAAGAAACCGAGGTAGAGAAGTAAGAAAGATCTCAATAAAGAGGTGACTAGAGGTCATCGTATAACCCGTGGATGACTGGACCCCTCAAGGAGAAAGTCATAGGATAGTAAAACGGAAAAGTATGACAAGTACCCCAAGAGTTCCGTTCTTATGACTTCACCAAACGGTAAGGGAAGAGGTCACCTGGTGTAAGACAGTCTGGAGAGGTGGTACTGGGCGGACAGAACCCAACGAGGCCCCCGTACCGAATCAAAGTAACTCAATCTGTTCCGACACCAGGATCACACTAATCTAACTGATCTAAAGACACTCATACCAAAGTCACACAGACGGGAGACTACGGGAGAACGTTGTGGATGGTAGAATGAACTCAAAGAGAATGGAACCCTCACCCCATAGAGAAGTACCGACGAGGTCGTTTCGCGTCGGCGAGGAGGAATGGCACCTACTCCCCATAGAGGAGTGACGGCGGGAAGGACTGAAAGTTGTACCTTAGGTGAAGAATCCATATCAATTAAATGTTATAACTCAAAGTCAATATATCGTCAAAAGTTCTATGGGTTATATCAAGGGACTCGATATCAGCCAAGAACAACAAATAGATACAACATATATATAATCAAACATATATAAGTCGGAGGATTAAATAGAGAGGGAAAAGTCGAGGGTAGTGGTAGGACATGATAGGGGAAACCATTGGTATTCAAAAACAAAATACGACCACTCAAATAAAACACTTATTCACGTAAACATAGTAAATAAAGTCAAGTTGTATATTATAGAATACTATAAACAGAAAGAGACAGAATAAAGTGAATCTTATTAGGGATTCAGACAGAAGACGACGATTCAGTGAAGTCAGCACAGGCTGAGACACGCTGGGACATCTGCCGTCGGGTGGTCCGAGGGGACAGGCACCCTAAGAGGTCCGTTCTAGTGACCTCACCCAACGGTAAAGGAAGAGGTTACGTACTTACACGTTTCACTTTCACTTCAGTGAAACAACACAGGCTGGGAGTCACTGGGGTACCTGACGTTGGGTGGTCCGAGGAGGTAGGTACCCTAAAAGGTCCGTTCTCATGACCTCACCCCAAGGTAACGGAGGAGACGATTCAGACAGATATAACGACGTTTTCCGTAATGAAACAACATAAAATACGACACCTCCACCGTTGGGTGAGGTCACAAGAACGGACCTCTTAACATACCTGTCCTTAGACCGTCGACGTCCAGTACCCCAGAATTTCTCAACCTGTACCGACTCGATGAAAGTGAAGTGTTATAAGGGAACATATATACATGGCGTATAATAAATAGGGAAACAGACAGTCACTTGTAAATCCAACGACAGCACAAAACCGACCATATTTATCACGACGATTTTTGTAACCCCACGTACATAGTAAAACTTAATCAAAAGTAGGAAAGACCTATATACGGGTCCCAACCTTAACGACCAAGTAAACTATTGAGATAAAAATCCAGAAATACCTTGTAGGTACGATAAGAGGTTTCACCGTCATGGTTAAATACAAGGAAGGTTGTCACATCCTCCCAAGAGAAAAGAGGTGTGGGAGGGTTCTTAAATAACAAATATCTGAAAAACTACCACCAGTAAGAGTGGTTACACTCCACTATGTAAAAACACCAAAACTAAATGTAGAGAGAACATTCATCTCTGTAGTTTGTAGAAAAGTCCACTAACAACCGGTAGATAAACAGAGGAAACCTCTTTATCGACAAAACTAGAAGACGGGTAACAAATAACCCAACAAACAAACAAAACTATACTTCGACATACTTGACAAACATATAAAACCTTTATTTAGGGAATATCCATCGTAATAAACGCATATATCAGAGTATCAGGTGTTCAACTTAAAAACAAGAAAAAAACCAAAGGAAACGAAACGTTTTTCCAAAATTTAAATTAATCCAGAGTAAACAAACTAAAACGAAAATAATGGTACTAAGATTCTCTGTCTAAGTTTTTTTAAAACGACTATAAATACAGTCACAAAACGTAAACAAAAGGTGACACTTAAAACATCACAGACCAGAACGTAAATCTACAAATTGTGTAAAACTCAAATAAAAACATACACCATAATCTCTTACAACATTAAAGTAAGAAAAAGTACATTGATAGGTAAATAGGGTCGTAGTGAATAATTTCTCTGAAGACGTAAGATATAAGAAAGGAGGAAACAATATTTTATTAATTGAAATTCATTTAACCAAATAAAGACCCAAAAGACAGGATAAGATGACTAGACACAAAGACAAAACACGGTAGTAGTATGGTGAAGGGACCACCGAGTCTGTCATTTCGGTAGACGGAAGTTATTAGGGACCCAGTCCTTTTAGAGGATCTCTTTTTTACCGTTGGGTGAAGTCATAAGAACGAACCTTTTAGGGTACCTGTCTCATTGGACCATCAGATGTCAGGTACCCCAGTGTTTCTCAACCTGTACTAAGTCGCTGAAGTGAAACTGAAACAACTGACAGTCAACCATCATATCAGACTTGAGTCCCTTGTACTAAGGAGGTCGAGACAAAAAGAAAGAGTTCTAGTAAAATCTATAGTCTCAGAATACAAAACCATGTTTAATTCAAAAAGAAACAAAATACTTTATACAGTAACAATTAAACTATTTCCAACGTAACTTATACATCTAACGGAACCTATCATACCAGTAAAACTGTCACAATGAAGAGTCTCAAAATACTCATGTCAAGAAAATTGAAAAATCCATCCAAATAAGGAATCTTAAAATAAGAAAAGATACTCTACCACTTATCCCAAAAAAGTAATTAAAGCGAAAGACTATATAGTAATAATCACATATCTTTACGTCGTCAAAAGATATATAAAACGTAGGTCGTTCAATGACACAAGTAACTACTCCAGATCATCAGTAGACCACCATAGACGTCCTAAAAGACACACATCGTAATACCAATGCAAAATGAAGAAGAAAAAAAAAATTTGAACTCAAGGAAAATAAAGAAAAAGAAAAGACTAATAACACCGATCCTGAAGGTTTTCATACAAGTTATTTTCACCGTTATCACTTGTAAGCACAGAATAAGTACAACAATTCCCCTTAGGAAAGTCAAAAAGGGATAACTCATACTACAATCGACACACAGACTGTATATTTCAGAATTAATACAACTCCATCCAAGGTAGACACGAGTGAAAGACTTCCCAAAAATAGTATTTATCTTGAACTTAAAACAGTCTTGGAAAAGACGCAGATAACTACTAGTATACCAAAAATCAGAAGTTGACAATGACACCACGTAGTATCACTAATTGAACACCTATAACTCCTTAGAACGTAGGGACGTTATTTAGGGTGAACTAGTACCATACTAGGAAAATACAGGAAAATACATAATCATAGACAAACTTAGACGACAAAACTTGAGTCCCTTCCAGATTCTCTTATTTCGGAAAAAGATGTTTTTTCTCAACCTACGGAGTCTTTCCGAAAACATTGACCCTTCCAGGAGGTCTCAGTCAAAGTTAGGGAGAAAAAAAAAACTATGAGGAGCTAGAACTCTACTGGTACACACCTTCTTCTTTGCTTCATTTACAGGTTATTTTCTAATTAGCATGAACAGTCTCCTTGGGTCCAAATCTATCGGAAAAGGACCTAAAAGGAAGACTAAAGACGACTATTCTAAGAATGTGTTATAGGACCTTATAACACATACAAAAAGAACTTATATTCGTAAGGTAACATTGAATGTTTTAAGTGTCAATCTATGTAATGTAACATTTATCATATTGTCCAGAATAGGACGAAAGAGGTATTTAGTGTCAGTGAAATTTTTAGAGAGAACAAAGACAGGGTATGGGTATCATATACGGGTATTTGAACGACTTGGTCAAGAGAAGAAGATTCCAGTCATATAATCAAACACGAGAGTCAATAAAAGTGCTTCTGTACGTCAGTGTTCGACTATGGACTGTATTTGGACACATGGGATACAAGGTACGTCCGGGAAAGAATCAGGACTGGTAAGGAGTGTATGATGGAACTATACCTACCTTTGTAACAAGAATGGATAGTGTAGGGAGGTGGAAGATATATGAGAGTGGCATTTCTATTACAGACCAGTAGATAACTTGTTCAAAGAGTCCTGTACTGGATTTAGTGAGACACGTAGGTACTACTGAGTGTTGGGTAAAGCTCTACCCTACCAACTTATTATCAATTTCTCTGATGAAGACAGAACATAGAAGAAACTATAAAGAAAGGTTCAAGAAACATAAAAAAAAATTATAAAAGATTAGAAAGCAAACCACCCACTAGTACAAATGTTTATTCAAAAGAGTCAGACATCCAAGTATAAGTATAGGACCAAGAGAATGGTGAAACACCCGGTCAACCCACACAGAGGACGAGATTAATCTCTTTTTGTACAATTAAATGGAGTTCGGAAATTTCGTTTATCACGACAGTCAACCGAATGTTATCATGCACAAAAAATCATTTATGAGTTTTACATAAAAACAAATTTTTTTCATTATAGACATCAGACAGTACAAGAAATACTACACTGAAATAGATGTAATATAGAAAAATTTTAAAATAAATAAAAAATTAACTTCCTATTACCGAAATGTCTTAAAACAAAAGACAGTTTGGAGTTGATGTAATATAGAACATACGAAAAGTGAATGTTGTAAAACGTCGTTATAACACAGACTGGGATTAGTTACTTATGCGTTTCATGAGTGAAAAATAAATAATATAAAACCACGGTAATTTGGTCCATTAATTCTTATCACGTATCGATCTCTCTTCGGAAGGAACCACCGAGTCACCATTTCTTAAGTGGACGATTACATCTTCTACGTCCAAACTAGGGACTCAGTCCTTCTAGGGTACCTCTTCCTTTACCGTTGGGTGAGGTGATAAGAACGGACCCTTTAGGGTACCTGTCTCCTCAGGTCACCCGATATCAGGTGTCACAGTGTTTCTCCGTTTGTGCTGACTCACTGACTTGTTGTTGTTGTATCCATCCCTAAACAAATAACCGACAATCTTTTGACCACTGATGAATTGCAGAATTAAATACACAGTAAATGTCTACTACCAGAAAATCGCACATAAGACGTTATGTCGACTGTGTATGATGAACAATTGTAACATTTTACGGAAAAGAAAAACCCATGCATCAAGATATCGTCTAAATCTTTAGATACAACAAAGGTTTTTTAACAAAATCAGTATAAGAAGTAAAAGAGTAAACAAAAGTTAACATTTGTTGGTTAATACTGATCAATTAATAATTAACCCATTCTAACCAAAACCTAATGAATGACAATGTTATATATTATATAACAAATCTTAAATAAATACATGTAATTCATACGTCTCATGTTACTATCATATTATAAAAAGAAAAGTTAAACTCTGTTGACAACTAACTATCTAAGGATTCCTAGGACCATCTTTTTATGACAAAAACTCTCAACCGTATTCTAACAGGCTACACTCACACAAACCGTATACCAAAAATTTTGATCCGATGGAATTGCCACTTAAATACAATACGAAAGAATTCAATTCTGAAGATAAGGAAATCACAAAGATTTGTGAATTCCAGTAGCACCACAAAGTATTGAACCACATTCATAATGAGAACCACATCATATATAAGTTGTACTTTGTAAATAAATACTTAATAACACTCGTCCTATGGATACTAAGAAAAACAGAACATCTATAGAGAGGACGTGAACACTAGTTCGTAAATGTTACGTTTCGCTTGTCACTATTTGTTCTTTGTAAGGTTTGTAACTACGACCCTTCGGGACTTTCGACACTTTAGCTTGTACAAGTAGAAACCCTTTCAGTCCTTTTATACACACTGAAACTCACAGTCCCCTCTCTACTACTTTCTTTAATGTTTCCCTGTGGACATTCGGAATTACCTTTTCACGGACTACCTTCTCTAAGCGTACTGTCTTTCCTACGTCCGTAGTTCGGGAAACCTTTGTCCGAACCTAAATTGAAAGTCCTATTCGACGTATATAAAGTTTGACCACCCTATTAAAAACTTATATTACTTCAATTCTCCAGACAGTTGTTATCAAAGAGTAAAAGTGGTGAAGTTTCTTAAGGAGGAACACAGGTTTGGTCACAAAGATTATATATACTCTTACTAAAATACTTAGGAAGTCCTTATTGTGTTCTTGAGTTTCATGTGTCCTTTTTTGGAACGTTTACACTACTCACACCGTTCCGGAAAGCACATTTCAGTTGGGAAAATTCAGTAGTCTGTCAAGTATGACTTCTCTTTGGAATGTTTACACTACTCACACCGTTCCGGAAATGACTGTCGAGTGTGGAGTCTTCTGTATTCTTTTAAGTATGTCCTTTCTTTAATAAATTTACACTATATACACTGTTTCAGAAGTCGGCTTTACTTGTGGAACAACCAGTAGTCTCCCAAGTAAGACCTCTCTTTGGAATGTTTACACTACTCACACCGTTTCGGAAATGAGTGTCGAGTGTGGAGTCCTCTGTATTCTTTTAAGTATGTCCTTTCTTTAATAAATTTACACTACATACACTGTTTCAGAAGTCGGCTTTACTTGTGGAACGACAAGTAGTCTCCCAAGTATGACCTCTTTTTGGAATGTTTACACTACTCACACCGTTCGTAAAATCAGTTGGAAGTGTAAAGTGTTCAGTATTCTCTAAAGTATGATCTCTCTTTGGAATATTTACACTACTCACACCGTTCGTAAAATCAGTTGGAAGTGTAAAGTGTTCAGTATTCTCTAAAGTATGATCTCTCTTTGGAATATTTACACTACTCCCACCGTTCGTGAAATCAGTTGGAAGTGTCAAGTATTCAGTATTCTCTAAAGTATGACCTCTCTTTGGAATGTTTACACTACTCACACCGTTCCGGAAAGCACATTTCAGTTAGGAAAAGTCCGTAGTCTGTTAAGTATGACCTCTCTTTGGAATGTTTACACTACTCACACCGTTCCGAAAATGACTGTAGAGTTTGGAACCCTCTGTAGTCTTTTAAGTATGTCTTTTCTTTAATAAATTTACACTATATACACTGTCTCAGAAGTCGGCTTTACTTGTGGAACGACCAGTAGTCTCCCAAGTATGACCTCTCTTTGGAATGTTTACACTGCTCACACCGTTCGTTAAATAAGCCCGAAGTGTCAAGTATTCAGTAGTCTCTCAAGTAAGACCTCTCTTTGGAATGTTTACACTACTCACACCGTTCCGGAAAGTACTTTTCAGTTAGGAAAATTCCGTAGTCTGTCAAGTATGACCTCTCTTTGGAATGTTTACACTACTCACACCGTTCCGGAAAGCACGTTTCAGTTGGGAAAATTCAGTAGTCTGTTAAGTATGACCACTCTTTGGAATGTTTACACTACTCACACCGTTCCGGAAAAGACTGTCGAGTTCGGTGTCCTCTGTAGTCTTTTAAGTATGTCCTTTCTTTAATAAATTTACACTATATACACTGTTTCAGAAGTCGGCTTTACTTGTGGAACGACCAGTAGTCTCCCAAGTATGACCTCTGGTCGGAATGTTTACACTACTCACACCGTACCGGAAAGTACTTTTCAGTTAGGAAAATTCCGTAGTCTGTCAAGTATGACCTCTCTTTGGAATGTTTACACTACTCACACCATTCCGGAAAGCACATTTCAGTTGGGAAAATTCCGTAGTCTGTCAAGTATGACCTCTCTTTGGAATGTTTACACTAGTCACACCGTTCCGGAAAGTAGATTTCAGTGGGAAAAATTCCGTAGTCTGTCAAGTATGACCTCTCTTTGGAATGTTTACACTACTCACACCGTTCCGAAAAGTACATTTCAGTGGAGAAAATTGAGTAGTCTGTCAAGTATGACCTCTCTTTGGAATGTTTACACTACTCACACCGTCCCGGAAAGTACTTTCCAGTTAGGAAAATTTCGTAGTCTGTCAAGTATGACCTCTCTTTGGAATGTTTACACTACTCACACCGTTCCGGAAAGCACATTTCAGTTAGGAAAATTCCGTAGTCTGTCAAGTATGACCTCTCTTTGGAATGTTTACACTACTCACACCGTTCCGGAAAGCACATTTCAGTTGGGAAAATTGAGTAGTCTGTCAAGTATGACCACTCTTTGGAATGTTTACACTACTCACACCTTTTCAGAAGCCAGTTTTTGGTGTAGAAGTTGAAGTGACCTCTTAAGTATGACCTCTCTCTGGAAAGTCTACATTACTCACACCGTTCAAGAAGTCAGTTTTAAGTGTGGAATTTTCTGTAGCCTCTTATGTATATCTCTTTGGAAATTTTATAATACTCATACCTTTTAGGAAATGAGTCCAGAGTCGTGAGTGATTTGTAGTCTTTTAGGTATGTACTCTCTTTGAATGCACTTACACCATATACCATCTTCAGAAGTTTTAAGTTTCAAGTTTTAAGTGTGGGACGACAACGAGTCTCTTAAGTAGGATGACTCTTTGGTATGTTTATAGTACTCACACCGTTGTAGAATCCGAAGTACTCTTTTAAGTATGACCTATCTTGACTCTATATATACATAAATAATCCAGAAATCTTGTGCTTAAGTAAGATCTTACAAAGGAGTGGATAAAGTGTCTACAAATTTTTTTTTTTTTATTGGGATAGGAGTGTAGAGTGGTCATCATGGTCTCATAAATAGGGCCTCTCTTGTGTGTCGTTACATTACACACACCGTTCCTAGAATGGGTTTTCAGTGTTCTATCCTTATATCACCTCGGTATGAAGGGTCTGAGTCACCAACACCGTTTAGGAAATGAAAAAAGTGATATACATAAGAGACTACTGAAATCAAGTCCATGAGTCGTCATTCAGGTATAAACTTCTCTTCGATATCTCTAGAAAAGCACATTTTCTTTGGGCTTAAGATTGAGTCGTTTCTACTAAGAAACCCTCTCATTAGGTGGTACAAAAAGCAGAGGACCGAAAGACTTATTTCAGTGATAAGGAACGGGTTGTTCATCAGAGAGTCAAATAACCCGACAACACACCACTCGAGATTCTCGAACCAAAACCATTATGTAACTAGTTTACGTAAACGATGTACGTAAAGTACTATAAGACACCCTTCCTTAGCCACTCTACTTCCCTGGCTGAAGTAATCTATGTTAAGTGAGTGTAGGCACAAAGGAACTTTTTGTGTGTCGGAGTTAATGCTTTAAGTCATCACACACACTTAATCGTTGTCCCTCCCACCTTTTATTACATTTTGATCCTGTACTGAGCAGTATCAGTCATCCTAGTCCTTTGGGAAGGCATGCATCAGGTCGGACAATATTTTGTATTGCAAGATGGTTGACTGGAACTTGTCTCATTCGTTCTACAATTTCCCGGACCCGAAAAACATCCTCCTCTCCCTGTTAATGGTCCCTGACTACCACACGGTCCTTGTTACGTATCCTTATCCCAGTATCAGAGGTAACCTGTCTTTATTGACAACATACATACTAATTTCTTCTCAGTGAGAATGAACACCTTTAACTTCTGTCTCGACAGTGTCAGAAACATCTGACCCTGGACCCCTGACTTCAGCTACTCTTCTTCCTTCGTCCCCTGGGTTCAGAGCTCACTTTGTGTACGAAATAAACGTCTTTGTGTACAAATATACAGAAGTATGTTCCGTCGAAATCCGTCATTTTTTTTTTAACTCCTTTTTATTTCGGTTCGTTTATTGTTATAACTTTCCCGGTCTTTCGTAGGGTATAGGACTCCTTCTCCCCGCATTGACTTGTCTAATGGAAGTTCATTTTCCAGTTACTTCCCTTAGTGACTTTCCTCAGGTTCGTCTACGGGAAAGAGTAGTAGAGTCAGGACTCTTGACACTCGTCGAAACGAACAAGGAAAAAGGTCCTTGACTATTCCTTATCTCAGAAACTCTTTACCGTGTGTTTTCTTCTTTTATAGTCCAACCTAGGAAATTTCAACTTATAGAGGACTGTCAAGGGAGAAAAAATAAAAAAGTATTAACCCCTACTGAGATCTATGAAAACACTTTTTCCGGGACTGGTTCGCTTCAACAAATCAAACTTGTTAAAATCAACTTTTCGTAGCCATATAATGTTTATATTAGTGGTCCTATCAATAGTCGCAATATCAAGGTCTAGGTTATGATACACATTACGGAACTTTGGTAGAAACTCCCAGATCGGGTCTATTAACTAGTCGATCGACAAGTCGATTCCAAAGGTTTAACAACCTTCTCCCATCTGAGAATCTCTTCCAAAGTTCCTAAAGGAAAACGTTGTTAACATGTAAATTCCTTCGTAATAATACGTATAGAAGGTTTACTTTAAACTGAAAAAGAGTTAACATTAGTGATACCAACTTGGCTTCTCTTCACTATGTTTTAACTCATCTTAAGGTTAGGTTAAATTATGAACAAAAACATTTAGATAATTAACTAGAGGTTGGGTAACCTACCGACAAAAATTAAGGACTTAAAATAGAACTTGAAAACGTAGATAGACTTGGACTCACTGGGTATATCATACTCGTAGAAATCAGGTTAAAACTTATTTCAAAACACAAACTTAACTTCAAACATTTCGTCACAGACACTGTCGCCGTCACCACGTTTACCGATAATTGGGGTTTTACCGTTCTTAGTTCGTGATTCATTAGCAAGTCTAGCAGTCTCATTAAATCACTCATTGACCTTCCATTCAGAACGGTACCCTGGGAGAAAGGTCCCAGCAACCTCTAGATGACCGTTGGTGTCTGATGCAGTTCTAGCTTCTTAGTTTTCTCTAAGCAAAGAAATCTCTTTATCTCCTTAATTCATATGTTAAACGTCAGATATGTTCAGTGTCTTGCATTTCAGAATAATTTAACATTCAAAGGATACCATTATTGTTTTCCTTCCCCTTGCGTTCGAACATATTTTATAGTCACTAATATTACCTTCCTCATTGATACTGATACTACCCAGGGACACTTTATAGGTCAGGTTCAAGGTTCAAAAAGTCATAAACATCGTGCAAAGGTCTACAGGGTAACAAGTCCGGGTTAAACAGAAAACTCCTGTTCAACTCCAGCTCCTCCACGGTAAGGTGGTAGTTCGGTCGGTTCCTCAGGAAATAGCACCTTTACAAGGTAACTTGACAACCATTAGAAGGTACAATGAACTCATTGTTAGTGTGTATCATCACAATTATAGTAGACTCGTCAAGCTATTGGTGTATGGTATCCCAGGGGTTAGTTGTCACCACATTAACCGGTGTTTGTACTTAAAGGTACTAAATCGAACTTTAGATAGAGTTATTTCTCCTCATATAAATTTTAGGAATATTCATTTGGGGAATGTAAGGTGGAAAACAGGACAGGATCTCACAACCATCATAACTGTACCAAGAGTATTTTCCTGTCCCGTCATTTGTCAGATTTGTTACACACCTTCAAGAAAAAACCTCCGTCCTACTTTCGGGTGTAAAAAGTTGATTGTTATGTATTAAGACGACCCGGGTACGTATTTCCATCCTAAAATATCGATCTCTTTACAATTAGTTAGAAGGAAGAAGGAGTCCTACTCTCCCGGGGAGGTTCGAGGTTCCTCCTCCGTATACATGACTCAGTAATCACCTATGTTGGCCAGGATATAGACAGGTCAGATGTTGGACGTTATTTCCCCTCAATCCATATATTCGGGTTATTAACACTAATTAGTTCAGTCGGATTCGTCCCCTTCGTTTTTGTTCGTATCACTGTTTTTATAAAAGTCCTAAGGCTCCGTAAGGGACAACTCTTTGGTCTAAAAGTCGAACTAATCATTCTCAAAAATAGACAGGGGTCCAACCCTCTAGTATTCCAACTACTGGAGCTCACACCGCAAAGAACCTTTAAAAAGTTCAACGGTACCGAACATGACCTTTGAGGAGGAGGACCCCTAAAGTGGCAAAGAAGAAATAGAACTTACGACCACCGAGGGGAACCCGCCTAGAAGGCTTCTCCCTCGGTGGACTAAAGCAACCCAGGTAGACCTCTTTATGTTCGTATGGAGAAAGGGACTTTATAATTAAAAGGTCTAAATGTAACAAACCAATCGGACTGAACTATGGTTTACCCGTCTCCTACCCTCCATAGGAAGTTACGGAGTTTTACAAAAAGACGAAGCAGTTTTATTGGGGAACACCGTTCAAATTTTTTAAATTTGTTTCGACATAATTGTTATCAATGTCCTAATTTCTTATATAACACAATCTTAGACAACCCTAGGAAATTACCTGGCCTTGGATCACCAGGTCTCAGCTGCTATTCTTTCATTTTCTGTAACCCTGGGTTCGAGACTACCTCGTTTCCACGAAATTACTAGAAAGACACTCATATATATCCGACAACATGTTCTTTAAAGAAAACTACTACAATTTCTAGTCTTTTGGTTTGCATGTCGTTGGTAATGGTTCCCTAATCATTACTAGTGTTCCAGTCCTCTGTTAGGTATAGAATTCTTTCTTCTACCTCTGATTCGTCAAAACAGTACTCCTCTTACAAATGACTTCAGCAAAGTTCGGACAGAGTAGGATACTGGAGTCAGGACCCTCGTCGCACGACGAGGTGACCAAAGAGTGTTGTCTTTGACTATTCCTTGTCCTAAATACTCCTTGTCGTGTGTCCTTAGCAGGACAATTTGTAAGGGACTGTTAAGGGGGAATAAATATTATAAACATTTTTCCCAAGACTGGTAAACTCAAACAAATCAAAATTGAAAAAAAAAGTACTTCCGTTGCCACTTACTGTTTATATTAACAGTTCTGTTAGTGGTTTTAATGTCAAGGTCTGGGTCACGACACTCATTACGAAACTTTGGTAGGCGCACCCAGATTGGACCTATTAACTAGTCGATCAAGTCGATTTCAAAGGTTTAATCACCTTCTCCCGTCTAAAAATCTTTTCCAAAGTTTCTAAAGAAAAACATTATTAACATGTAAGTCTCTCCTTAATGGTACACATAAACCATTTACTTTAAACTAAACAAGGGTAAACATCCATGATAATAACTTAACTTGTCCTCATTGTGTTTTGACTCATCTTAAGGTTAGTGTAAAATCGTAGTGGACATAAACATGTAGATAATTAACTAGAGGTTGGGCAAACTACTGAAAAATCAAGGACATAAAGTAGAACTTATAGGAGTAGATAGACTCGGACTCACCGGGTGTATCATACTCGTAGAAATCAGGTTAAAACCTATTTCAATACACAAACTTAACTCCAAACATTTCGTTACGGTCACTGCCGTCGTCACCACGTTTATCGATAATTAGGGTTTTACGGTTCTTAGTGGGTAGGTTACTTACCAAATCTAGTGACCTCGTCAAATTATTCATTGGTCCTTCGTTCAGGTCGGTACCCTGGAATAAGAGTCCCGGCGACCTCTAAATAACCATTGGTGTCTGATGTAACTCTAACTTCTTAGTTTTTCCTAAGTAAAGAATTCCTTTGTCTTCTCAATTCTGCTCATATATTAAACGTCAAGTATGTTCATTGTCTTGCATTGCAGAATAACTTAACATTTGAAGGATATCGATCTTGTTTTCCTTCCCCTTGTGTTCGAACATACTTTATATTAACTAATATTACTTTCTTTATCAGAGATACTGATGCTAACCAGGGACACTTTACAGGTCAGGTTTAGGCTTCAAGAAGTCACGAGCGTCGTTCAAAGGTCCACAGGATAACAAGTCCGGGTTAGACAAATAGCTCCTGGTAAGCTCCTGCTCCACCCACGGTAAGGTGGTAGTTCGGTCGGTTCCTCAGGAAAGAGTACCATTGCAGGGTAACATCACAATGATTGGAAGATACGATGAACTCATCGTATTAGTGTATGTCACGACAATTATAGTGGACTCGTCAATCTATTGGTGTATGGTACCCCAGGGGTTAGCTGTTAACATACTAATTGGTGTTTGTAATCAAAAGGACTAAACCGGACTGTAAACAGAGTTACTTGGCCTCATATAGATTTCAAGAATGATCATTCGGGAAACGTATCACAAGAAACAAGAAAGGGATTTCAAAGTCATCATATTTGTACCAAGCGCCTGTTTCTTTCCCGTCATTTATTAGGTTCGTTACAGACTTTCAGGAGAAAACCTCCGTCCCGTTTTCGGGTTCAAACAGACGATTGCAAATACGTATTAAAACGACCCGGGTATGTGTTTCCTTCCTGAAGTATTGGATTTCTCTATAATCAAAGGGAAGAAGTCCCACACTACCGGGAAATTCCGAGGTCCCTCTTCCACATACCTCAGTAACCAATTATGCTAACCAGGAAAGAGGCAGGTAAGATGTTGGACTTCATTTCCCCCTAACCCATACATTCGGGTCATCACACTAACTGATCAAGTCGAACTCGCCCGCGTCCCCCGCCCGTACCACTCCCCCACCCCCCCGCCCCACCCTCCGCGTTCGTTCGTTTCGTTTATCCCGTTTTTTTATAAAAGTCCTGAGGCTCCGTAAGAGATAACTCTCTGGCCTAAAAGTCGAACTACTCATTCCCAAAAATAAACAGCGGTTCTCCCCTCTAGTATTCCAACTACGACGACTCCCGCCACGAAAGACCTCCAGAATTCTCGACGGTACCGGACATAACCTTAAAGAAGGAGGACCCCAATAACAACAGAACGGAGAATACAACTTCCGGTCCCCGGGGGAACCCAACCGAGAAGGTTTCTCCTTCGGCACACTCAAGGAACCTAGGTAGACCCCTTTATGTTCGTATGGGGAAAGGGATATTCTAATTAAAGGGTCTAAAGGTAACAAATAAGTTGGACAGAACCGTGGCTTACCCTTCTCCTTCTCTTCTCAGGAAGTTAAGGAGTTTTACAAAAAGACAAGCACAGTTCTATAGAGGAACGACGACGACGACGACGACGACGACGACTCAGAGAAGTCAACACAGGCTGAGACACACTGGGGTATCTGTAGTCGGATGGTCCGAGGGGGCAGGGACCCTAAGAGGTCCGTTCTTGTGGTCTCACCAACGGTAAAGGAAGAGGTTACGTACTTTCACTTTTCACTTTCACTTCAGTGAGTCAGCACAGACTGAGAACCGCTGGGGTACCTGACGTCGGATGGTCCGAGGAGGCAGGTACCCTAAAAGGTCCGTCCTCATGACCTCACCCCACGGTAACGGAAGAGGTATAGAGGAACGCCATTCAATTTTTTTAAATTTGTTTATTTCGATATATTGTTATCAATATCCGAATTTCTTGTATAACACAACCTTAGATCATTTGAGACGAGACCTATTCCTTCTATTTTCACAAGGACCCATAAGGGAGCATAAATTAAAAAATAAACATCAAATTCACACATTACACAAACAAATTGACACAGAACATAAACACCTAATATTCTTTACAGACATTAGACAAATTATCTCTTACTTACATTTTTGACAAACTTGACGAATCTTTATATCCGTCCCGGTTACAGACAAAAATATCTTAATCCACAAGACTAATAACGTTTCATTCGATTGTCCTCCTAATATAGTACAGCACATAAAGTAGAGTCTCTCCACACCGGGTATATTTTCTTCTTAAACATAGATAGCTCTGTACATTCTTCCTTCTCCTTCTTTCAAGTCTCGTTACTCAATGTAGGTAAACGATATTTCAAGAGAAAGTAAACAGTCTTTGAAATATACAAACATAAGTAAAATAATCGGTAAAGAATATAGAAAAATAATTTTCGTATGTAGAATGAAAAGAAATCGTTTATACTTCACAGAATATTCGTAAAATATCTAACCGTTTATATAAATAATATGATATAATATATAAATAAAAATATATTTATATATAAAGAGATATATAAATAATTATCAGATTTTAGAGAAATCAAAAAGACATTCTTTTTGAAAAACATTCTCCTTCAATCACAAGTCATTAATTACAAAATTTTAGAAATAAACCTTTACTGGATCGATAAATTATTTGAAAATAATAAAGCAAATCATGTTAAAATGCTTAAACAATGAGGTTAGGATTCTCTAATAAAATCTATCTGTAAAACTTTTATATTAATAAAAATAATCTCAAAGAGATTTTCAAAAGTATAGGAAATATATATATATATATATATATTTCTCAATGAAAAACAACTGTTTGAATCAAATGGAATTTAGATCCGTGTTATTTTCATAATATATTACTAAATTCTGTACAGTTAATCTAATCGTTTGTTAATATAAAATTAAATTTATTTGTAAATTATAACTTATAAAAAGTCAAGTGTACTTGAACTTAAATTCATCTCGAGTAATTAAAGTATAATAGGTTTTTGTTTCAGTATGTGACTCTGTATCTATTAAAATCGATCTGTCTATATCAAAAGGTGAAGTTTAAATTTTATAGAATATATATATATATATATAAAAAAAAAAAAAAAAGACTCAAGGTGGTTAAACAAATACCGACCTTAGGGTCTATCTCACCCGACACATAGGGTTCTTGTACTATTCTTAATTGAAATCCAAAGAAGAATTCGGACAAAAACAAAGGGTCCGTCTTAACCTCGAGGTTTTTTCATAAAATTGCAATTGGAAAAGGATTGATGTGTACATTCTTCTTGACCAAAACGTTAAACTCTTTTCTAAAATAAAATTAGTCAAAAAAGACCTCAGATTTCTTATAGTACCGGTAAGTCACAGTTTTTATAGTGAAGAGGAAAAACATCAATGTCATATAATAATTACTATATACGTACTCCCTTAACGACAGTGTGACCTACACTTCGGAACCGATGATTTAAAACTGTTTATCATCCTGACAATTCATATGGAACTCCACCACTCCGAAAACAGTCCTCAAAGGTAAATCGGAAGTACTCTTTTAAGTATGAGATTATGTATCTTCGATACAACTACATTACTCACACAGAACTGTTGTCAGAATATCTCTTAAATATCTGTTGTCAGAGTTAAATTCTTAGGTATTCTTCAGTAAGACTTCTTTTTCGAATGTTCACTATTACTTACACATTTTGGAAGTGAACCCCGAGTATAGAGTGGTTAGTAGCCTACTAGGTATGATCCCTCTAGGAATGTTCACATACATTACACCGTTCCGAAAATCCACGACGGAATTTGAGTCCTAAATAGTTTACGAAATATGAATCTTTACGTTACTGATACCGTCAAAAATGTTAATGATGAGTGAGAGATCTATCCATCCTTATATATAGGACCTTTGTTCGGTGTGTTTACACAAACATCCTTCCTTAAAAGACTTTGTCTCGTTACGGAATGTCTACGTTAGCCTCACCTTTTTCAAAGGGGAATTCAACTTCATAATATGTCATTCTCAGGTATAACATCTCTTCAGTACTTGACACATCCGTTACCGAAAGAGTTCTGTAGTCTCACATAATCTGAATTTTTATATACATAAAGTTTCTTTGGTGTGTTTTCAACACGTACGATAAAGGAGATTTTAGTCCTTCTTCTGTTCCCACGGGTGAGTGTGGTGCTGATAAGTTGTATCAAAACCTTCAGGATCGTCACTCTCTTCTTTTCCTTTATTTTCCTTAGGTCTAACCTTTTCTTCATTTTAAGAATGACAAACGTCTACTGTGCTAGGAGATGTATCTTTTGGGATTTCTATCGTAGTCTTTTAATGATCTCGATTAGTTACTTATATCATTTCAAAGTCCTATATTTTAATTATGAGTCTTTAGAGAACGTAAGGATATATGATTGTTGCTCTTTTCTCTTTGATTCCTTTTTTAGGGTAAGTGGTAACGTTACTTTTCTTATTTCATGAATACTTATTCAAGTGGATTTCTTTGTTTTTCTGAATGTACATGTTTTGATATTTTCTGATCACTTTTACTACTGTGTTTATCTACCTCGTTATATGGTACAAGCACCTAACCTTCTTAGTTATATCACTTTTACTCAAGATGGGTTTCCTTAGACATGTACCCTTCTACAATTACATACTTGAAACTCAACATTTTACTCATTCAAGACCCCTCGATACACGTCGTAAGATTGACTTCATTTAAGAAGACACAATGATGTATGAAATTTAAACGGTCATCTCATTTAGAATTCACAAGAGTGGTATGTTTTGTACCCTTGACCCTCAACTACCTACACAACTACTGACCTAACACTATCTATAAAGTGTCACATATGTAGACAGTTTACCAGTGTAGTACGTACTATTCATATGTGTATAGGTAAACTAATCAAGATAGAGTCATTCCGACCTTTTGTTCTTTCATCCTCCACCCGACCCAAACGGTGGAAATTACTACAAGTTGGGTACAAAGGGTACTCTAGATACTACGTAAAACGTTTTGGTACATACCATGGGGGACGGGATAGTCTGCAGGAGTCTATGAACACACCCAGGATCAGGGTCCATACAAGTGTCACGTCGTTTAGACTAGACCTAGGATGTAACTCTTGGTTCCGAGAATCCGAGGTGAAGACTCTGACTCTTATCGGGGTCCCTACTCCTCCGGTGAGACGACACTTACTACTACCTGGTCCCGGACGACACACTGGACTTCCCCTAGTACCCCATTCGCCTCCACGGGGGACGACGACCCATGTACTTCGGAGTGGTCCTCCCCTCACACTAGGCTCCCTTTCACACCCTTTCGAGGACACAGCCAGAGACATGGCCTTAACTGACAGGACTCAGGGAGGACTCTGTCACCCGTGTCTTCTGACAGACAAGGGGTACCTCCCGAAGGGACGTACACATCAACCCCGAGTCCTTCCCCCTTACAACTAACATCCATAATTTGTCGTACAAATTGTCCCGATCCCCCGAAAAGTAAGGTAGTAGATAAAAAGTGATACTTTAGGTTCAAATGACCATAAAAAAACAGAAGAAACAGTGTACCACGTCGAACGTCTTAGAATCAAGGGACTCATACCTAACTTGGACTTTGAGGTCTTTACCTTCAAGCTCCAGAATTGGTGCCCTGACGGTCCCTTCAGGGGTGAAATGATTGGAACCAAGTAACAAGATAACACCTTAATTGTTTATTAGAAACCAAAAACAATTATTGATGTATGGATTTTAATTGACACCTATTTTAGTAAAAAAAATATTTTTAATAAATAAATCCACAAGACCCAGAAACAACGACGAACCAGAAAAGAGATCAACGGTCGTCACCCCCGACAAGAGATCAGCACCACGTACGCTAAGAGCAACACCACAGAACAACGTCTCGTACCCGACATACTACGAACCCGAAGTCATCAAAGTCGTGCACCTGGACAAAAAAACCCGAGAACCCGCAATGTCGTGTCCGAGTCATCAACACAGTGAACCAGAATCAACGGGACTCCGTACACCGTAATAGGACCTCGTCTTGGGTACAGAAGGCGTAAACGCCCACCTAAGAAATGGTAACACGGTCCTCTCTACGGGAGTATAATAAACACTTCTGTCCACAAAATATCTCTAACCTGAGTTGCATAAGATATATACAAAAAATATGCAGATGATGAAAAAGAAAAAAAATTTTGGTTATATCATAATCTCAACTCTGAAGGTGTAACCACGTCACCTATTCTTACACAGACGGTTACGTCCCCTATACCCAAACTAGAGGTACCAGGTTCTTCTAAGGCGTACGGGTCCTCATTGATTCGGGTAGGTGGCATTGATGACTCGGGTACGAGCTCTCGGACACTCGGTTTTGACGTCTGAGGTACACAACGTTGATGTCTTCGGAACACGGACGTCAAGTGGATGTTGGACATGAGACATTGTTTTCTACGGTAACGCCACTCTTCGGGTGAGTGGTGTTGATGTCTCATAGAGGGCGAGTCACGTTGATCCTTTTCGGTGTGTTTCATTGTTTCTGGTCGTGTTAGATTTATTAATTTGTTCCAAACATTTTTTCCATTATAACGGTGTGAATTCATGTCAACTAAGTAAAAGTACCGGGGTCTCTACGACTTTATGCATACTGATTTTCACTAGTACCCTTTTACTAAATTTTTACACAGTTCTCCGTCGAGAAGTAAAGTCAGTTAGCACATAAATGTACACGTACGTACACACGTACCTATACGTCGAGGTACCAAAATAATGTTTTGTAGTAGAGCATTTATTCGAAACATGAAAAGTTGTCAACTTTAATAGAGAATTTATATAATACATGGGCATTTAAAAAAGATGGAGTCGTGTCCTTACTAAAGTTATCATTATTCTAATGACTATAACACACCCCCCCTCCCCAACTCCTCACTGGGATATGTTACTGGAAAATTCCGGAAGGTAACGAGAAGTTTAAGGAACTACAATAAACTCCAAAGAGTCCCTTGAGAATGACTACCTGAAAATACGAGACAATGAATTGACAAACTAAGGAATCCGAGTTTCCTTAAACTAAACTGAACTAAGGGAGGAGAAAATCATATTTTTCCCTGACTCAAGATTAAGTCTATTCTACCAAAACCCCCATGTCAAGTGGTATAAAAGTCAAACGACTGAAAGACTTATTTCAGCAATAAGGACGGGGCCGTTGAATAGAGAGTTAATAACTGGACAACACACCTTTCGTCATCTTCAAATCTTACACATGATTTCCTTGTTACTCCAAAAGTAGTTAAAAATTTCTACATAACGAGAAAAACCGGTGTATTACGTTTCTCGCCTGCGTTATCTTTTCTGGGACTACGACCCTTTCTAACACCCGTCCTCTTCTCCCACTGTCTCCTACTCTACCAACCTACCGTAATGGGTGAGTTACTTGTGTTCAAACTCTTTTAGGACCCTCTATCACTTCTTGTCCTTTCGGACCACACGACGTGAAGTACCTCAACGCTTCTGAGTCTAAGCTGAATCGTTGACTAGTTACTTTTAACGAGAAAAATTTCGTTACCAATCATTTGAGACAGTTAAAGTTTTATTTTTTCCATGACTGCCTTCAAGGGTAGTGTATGGAATCAGGAGGTCAGAGTCTGACATCCAAAACTGGAACACAGAGACCTTGACTCGGTACACCTCAAACCGGAAGGTCGACTTACTTCTCGTTTCTCCTTTTCGACACTATGTCGTACAGTGACATTTTACCGTGCAAAAGGGGTCCCTATCAAAACATAAAGAATAAAATCAAACGTCATGTCTCTCTTTAGGTCTTTTTAAAGAACAAAAGAATTCTACCAATTTAATAAGATTACCGTCTTTTACAAGACGTAGGTTAATGGTGGTATGTCCTTGAGAAGTCTCTGGGTTCAAGGGTTGGGGACTTAACGGTCCTCGTCCTGTCCGTTCTTGGACGACTGTTTTGGTAACTAACTAAATAAATAACGTGAACTTTTATACACCCAATAAAAGTTTATGGAAAACCATAACTAAGAGTGTCTCAAAGTGTCGTTATTCTCTCGTCCGGGACATACTAAAGTTATGAGAAATAAATCCGGTACTTTGAAAACGTGGAACAAAATACAGTACAAGGTCACAGAGGACCAATTATCAGATACCCTTGAACTTATGTTAAACATAGGACGAGACACTTTTAACAAATTCAGAATTAATACAACTTAAACAAGTGTTAAGAAAAGTCCAGATCATATAGAATGAAAGGACAGGTAAAATAATTACAAACTCTCAAATTATAACTTTAAGGATGATTTTTAGAATTAAACAGATGCATTTTTTAACATTATATATCACCTTGATTGATGAAAGTTTCGGAGTACATTTACACGACAGTATGAAAGCATTAAAGTTTTTTAAAATTTTTCCTTTTATTTTAGCAGTAACTTTGAAAAGATGAACAATCCTCCTGTATCGGATCAAAGGTTGTATGACCAGATGTTTCAATGTTCGAAAACGGAATTTTCACATTGCCCCATTGTGTCGCTGGACCCTTCCGGCCGTAGGAGACGGACGTACCGCCGCACCTCGGGGCGACGTCGTCACGGAGACCAGGCGCCTTGGGTGGTCGAAGGAGGAGAGGTCATATGGGTCACGTACAAAAGGAGCGTAGGGCTCCCCCCTCGAGTTTCACTGGGTTTAGGAGTTTTGAATGTCTTCCGACACCCCCTTACATATTTTAAGTTTAATTTAGCCTTCTTAAATTCCTCTTCCCTTGACAGATCGTCGGTTGTCCGTGATTTTCTTCTTTAGTTTCCATCCAGCCCTAACGTCTAAAATACAGACAGGGGTTTATAACTGGTATGGGACCGACGAATTTACAACAACGATCTTGTGACCTACTTAGAATGATTGTCCCCGAAGGGAACACCGAGTCGACCATTTCTTAGGCGGACGTTACGCTCTCTGGACCGAATCTAGGGACCGAACCCTTCTAGGGTGCGTATTCCCTTTCTGATGGGTGAAGTCACAAGACCGGACCTCTTAAGGTACCTGACATACATATCTGGTACCCCAGCGTCTCAGCCTGTGCTGACTCGCTGAAAGTGATGATCGTGGTAAGAAAGGAGTTGTGTACTGTTCTTCAAATAAAACAAGTAGCTGTAAAGGTATAACATTAATATCTTCTTATACGATAGATAAATCTACAAATTCCGTTGTTTAAATTTTTTTGTCCGACATTAAATACCCCGTAGTATCCCGATAATTTGTGGAGGGCCGGGGAACGGGGCGGAACGAGAGCGAGACGTCTGGACCTGCGAGGAGCGGGGCGGGGAGCGGACGTCGCTAGGCGGGTCGGGGGCTGGGCCTTCGAGGCGGAGCCTTAGGCGAGCACGCGTCAAAGGACGCGTCAAAGCTTTCTTCCAGCGGCCCGCCGGGAACTCAAAAAAAGGGGTCCCCGGGGCGCAGACGCCATCCTCCCGACTGTCCCCACTAGGATCCTCTCTTTGTCCCCATCCACAACTGATCTTCTCTTCTCTTCCTTCACATCTGTGGACCTCACGGGGTCTCACCCTCACATTGTCCCTCTCTTCCCCACACTGATCTTCCGTCTCTCCCTCGTCTCAACCTCTTTCTCTCTGTCTACATATCTACAAATCCTGTTAATTTTCCCAACCGCACCCTCTTCTCGTCGTTCTCCTCTTTGTTCAACGGCTCCCCCCGTCCTGTCCACACTCCCTTCTTTATCCTCCCGTCTTTGTCGTAGGGTGGACTCCGTCACCTGTGGTTTCCTGCCAAGGTGTATCACTCCAGAAGGACAAAAACACCAACACCGTTTGCTTCCCCCCCTGAAACTAAGATTCGGACTTCGTCGGACAAAAGGTGAAAGGTCTAGTTGAAGATTTTTGAATATAACAGACTCCTCCTTCGACCCTTCTCCTCCTTTTTTCCGTTCTTTTCTCCTTACCGAGAAAGAGTCCATTTTAGTATAAGAGTCAACTAAGAGTCAGACAGGAAGGACTTTAGGGAAGAAACCTGAATGATTAGTAGAGACTGAGACTTCATAGGAAGGACTGTGGACATGTATGTGTGAGTGGTCCCTTGAAGGGAGTCCCGGACAGTAGAGGTGAATCTAGGGTTGAGGCGTACTGGGTCACCGGACCTGGAACACACCTCCCGTGGTAGGACCCGTCCCGTAGTGTGGGTGTCCAAACTCTTCCCCAGAGTCACGAAAACCCGTCGTCCCTAACGGAGCCCAGGACCTACACGTCAGACGAGAGACAGTTAGTCCTAATTCTTCGACACCCACCCTCGGTACATAATTGTACGTGTCATGGACCATTTTAGACCTTCATCTGGATTTTTCCCTTTAAACAAGATTCCATCAACTTCGATTCACTCACTCAGTGACTGAAGTTTCAGAACTAACCTTTACCCTACCTTTCAAGTCTCAGTCCATAGTCACTATCTCTCACACGATAAGGCAGTAGACAAACTTTGACACTGTACTTAGATTCAGAGACTCTAAACCTTTAAGTGACAGTAACGGAAGTAAAAACTTTAAAACAGAAAAGTGACACAAGTAAAACACCAAACCGTGTCTCTACAAAAATGAAAACTACGTCCACCCCAAAGGAGAAGTAACAAATTGGGTATCTAAGTGGTAAACAATACCGTTGACAGAAAAAAGGTGATCCAAAAGAATCATAGGAACAGTAATCTAAAATTTATATACGTTTACCAATAAAGACTTGTAAGAGAAGACAAGAGAACCACATATTTAGGCACAAATACGGTCATGATGTGGCAGACCTAATTTAACACTATACCGAACTTTAAAATTTTTCCCACTGGAAGAAAGTAGAAAAATGAATAACTTCTCATAAAAACGTCAAATACCAGGAGAACTCTAAGAAATACTGAAGACCGTTCAAAAAAGATAAAGACGTTTGTAAAGACAACATGCAAAGTATTACTTAAGTAATTTAGACACCTTGTAAAACTCATTGAACCTTTATATCTCACGACTCTAAAGGTCAGACACTGATGATCTAAATAAACAAATAAAACCTAAAGAAAATCTTTACCAATTCATCAAAAATCACATATACAAAGTGGAGGAACCACTTAATAAGAACCTACAAAGTAGGTAAAAATTATGTTATCATTTATTTTAACAAAACACTAAAAGAAGATTGTAACAAGTAACACATATCTTTACGTCGACTAAACGTGCAACTGAACACATAGGACGTTCAAACGATTTCAACGATAAATTACACCGTCCCCCAAAGAACACAGACACACCTTAGATGTCAAATATGTATTTTCTGCAGGAGATCCCTTCATCCATTGAAAGATTAAAACGTGAAACCCTTCGAAACTAAAGAAAAAAAACACATTAAATAGACCAATCCTCAAAGTCAGGAGACAACTTGTCACTACGTCTAACACGCAGGAACGGAAGAAAGGCTAGAGTCTCCTTTTCAAAAGTCAGAAAGTGGTAACTCTTGTTACAATCCACACGAGAAAAGTATGTAGTATATAAAATAACTCTATGAACAAAACTTTTGTTTTGTTTTGGGGATTTACCTGCCCTTACATAGTTTCACACTTGTCTCTACTCGAGAGTCCTGTCTCTCCTTTCGTGTAGTAATTATCACCAACCTTTGGAGAACATTACCATGTATTTCTACTCTCGAATGCCACTTGTTGCAGTCTAAGTACTAGAGATTTCTTCTTCTATATCGAAACCCTGGTCCCTGGTCCGAACTAGTGAGTTCTCGAAAACACATCGTCTCAACACTGTCTCTTTCGAAGAGTGTATCTGTAGTCTTCCCCCTACCTCTTACGGGGGGGAACGATCAGAATCGTTCCCTCGATATATCAAAGAGTTAACCAATAATGTCATTGAGTTTTCTTACAGAGTTCCAACATTTCCAGAATGGTCTGAGTACGGGTCTTAAAGGCAAAGTTCTACTGTCCTATCAGTCTTCCAAGAGTTCTTCCTCTTTGGACAGGAGTTCGTCCTATGTAAGAAAAACATAAGAGAAGTTAAGTCACGTCAGTCAGTCAACACAGGTTGAGAAACGCTGGGGCACTTAACGTCCTACGGTCCGGAGGGACAGATAGTAATTGAGGACCTCAAGTAAGTTTGAGTACAGGTAGCTCAGTCCCTACGGTAGGTCGGTAGAGTAGGAGACAACAGGGGAAGAGGAGGACGGGGGTTAGGGAGGATCGTAGTCACAGAAAAGGTCACTCAGTCGAGAAACGTACTCCACCGGTTTCATAACCTCAAAGTCGAAATCGTAGTCAGGAAGGTTTCTTGTGGGTCCTGACTAGAGGAAATCTTACCTGACCAACCTAGAGGAACATCAGGTTCCCTGACAGTTCTCAGAAGAGGTTGTGGTCTCAACTTTTCTTAATTAAGAAGTCGTGAGTCGAAAGAAGTGTCAGGTTGAGAGTGTAGGTATGTACTGGTGACCTTTTTGGTATCGGAACTGATCTGCCTCGAAAAAACCATTTCATTACAGAGACGAATCATGTCTGAAATTCGAGAGAACGAAACAACACATTAGCAGTCGAGACCCGAATTTCTTTTTTCAAACAGGAAAAGAGGAGGAACTCTTAAGGTCTTGTGAAAGATAGGAGGAACTCTCGGGCTCTGCAGAAAGAGGAGGAGCTCTAGGGGTCTGGGGAATGAGGAGGAGCCAATGGGGCCTGAAGAGTTGGATGGATCCTTAACTGAGAGAGTCGAGAACCGGTTTCTCTTCAAACAAATAATTTCAGGGTCTCCTTCGAATTGGAAAGGGGCTCAGGAGTCGGACAGGAAGTTGTACATAGTACACAAGAAAGTGGGCGGTCACCACGACGTCGAGGTAGTCTGTGTTTCCGTTCCAAACATAGGTGTTGTGAGCGGTAGGGGGACGACACTCGACCAACAAGAGCTCACACTCCTCGTACTCCACCCGATGAAACGGGGGAGAAGAGAGAAACACCCGAACCTACATAACCGATGAGTTAAGAATCAGGTATATCTAGTCTCGACTACGGGGTTCGCAGATTGGGGACTAGGCCACGACGAAAGTAGTGTCAACAGTATAAAGCCTCTATCTTAGCCGTTTACCCTTTCATGACCGACGAGAAATTAAAATAGACCGTGGAGTCTTGGACATTACTTGACAGAATCAGGGACAGACGGAGAACTCTAGCGAGTCGGTAAAGACGACAAGAGGAAAACGACGGTATGTACAGTCTCACACACCTTATTCGACCACCTAACCTAGAAGACACGGACAATGAATCCTTTTGATATTCCTGTCGTCAGGTTGTTTCCCTTATACACACTTAGAAAGTCCGAGAATCGAACCGTAGAGACCCACCTGGTTTGTCAGGGTAGAGTTCCAGAATCCTATACTCTGGGGGTGTACAGTATCAAAAGGTGAGAACATGACCAGATAGATCAGACCCTCACATCTGAGAAGGACTGAAACGAAAGAGGAATTAAACATATTAAAAAGGAAAATTTAAACTAAAACTTCATACACCGAGATCCCAGACTTCAGTACAGGTCAAAGAAACGCCACCATTAGGTGGACACAAAGTCCCCGTCGAGGAGTACCTGAGAGACACCACACCCAAATGCCCCATTCTCTTTTAAAAATTTCCTCTTAGGAAAGGGAATAACCAACATTATAAAAGGAAGACGTATGTCTTAATGGTGAACTTCGATGAATCGTATCACCAGTCGCACAAGACACTATACTCTTTCATAGACTTCTGGAACTGGACATGTAGAAAAGGACCGAAACTCACTACAATCTTTTCGGACGCACTTCCGGTGACACTATCACAACAAGTGCACATGATAGTGGTACGGGAAACTCGGAGTGGTTCTCCACATCCTTGAAGAGGACTGTTCCCATGACAGGTCCAAGTGTGGGAGTATCAACACTCCGACAACTGATTTGACAACGACAACGACGTACGAACAGTGGACCCACGGAGGTGTGAATTAAAACATCGTTGAATTACTGTCTCGAATACATCACCTCACTATTCAAGTCACTACTTGGTAGTAAACAAAAAAAAGTTCCGTATCGATGAAAGGACAAAAATATAAACATACGTAATATTTACTAACAGAAAATAAAAACAGTAATTCAAAGATAAAATACAATGACAAACATAAAATAAACGTTATACACCCGACCAACCAATTCTTTCGAGGGGTGGGGATACCACCTTAACCACTAACCATGAAAAATCTCAAGAAATAAATAAGAACTACAATTTGATAATAACTTATATACGAACCATTAAAAACCATAATATCACATGTAACAAAAAAGTGACGACTCCTACCAAATGACGTGTTATAAACTATTAATCCTACACACGTTAAATGGAGAAAAATAAAACAACCGCACTCGAAAACCACAACATAGACTATTTAGTAACTACTTAGGTGACAGTTCTTAGTAAAAATCCAATAGATATGCTTTAATACCTACGATCTGTTTGAATGACACTATTAGCAAAGTGTAATATGCATAGTCAATCAAAAAGAGACATCGAATTTGAATATGTTACTATAAACAGTAACATTCTCAACGAATATGTTGGGGGACATACAGTGACAAATTTCTCAACCCAAATCTTTCCCCTTTATTAATTTTGTCCAACCTATTTTCTTTGTTATTGCGTCAAATATTAGTAAATTTCACAGAACGAGAATTTTCCGACACGAATCACTGGGTTTACTAGTGTAGGGAATTGAGGAGGTAGAGTCTGTGGGTCCATGACAGGGACTCAAAGAACTTGAATCGTGATACGATTCAAACTACAAAACATCCCATACTCATCCCTTTTCCGGTAAAGATGGCTCCGTCTCAAAACATAAACATTATATCTCTGATCAGGGTAAGAACAAAGAATTTTGACGCCTTCGGGGGTCTAGGGACTTAACGAAGTCGGAGTGATCATCCTAGACTCTTGTTGTACGACACTTTTTGTCAAAAATAACTCTTATTTGGGAAAATCAGAATTCTCCTTCATAGAACCGAAGCCTGTATCGAACTTCGAAAATGGACTCGTCACAATGTCCGCCATTGAATTACGACAGTTCCATTGTCCGGGGCGGGGGAGGCGCGGGGCGGGGAGGATGCTTGAGACACGTGTCGCCCACGAGCGGGGCGGGGACCAGCCTTCGACGCCGAGATTATGGTTTTCGGGAAAGTGTGTCTCGGCCTTCAACCTCTCGCGCCTCGGTTCCAAGGGCCTTCCGCGGATTCGAAGGAAGATCTCATTCAAACGTCTCGAGCGGTGGGGAGGTCAGGGGTGGAGTCAGGGGCGAGTGAGCAGGAGCCAAATCAAGTCAAGGCAGCGAGTCAGCACAGGCTGAGAACCACACCCTTAACGGTCGCTGGACTTGTTGGACCGTGGGCCACGAGCCGGAGCTTATTTGCGACGGCGACGGCAACGCCGGGTCAATAGAAAAGTAAACCCAAAATTCACAACGACTCCGCCAAAGCCGGGAGCCACGATCATCTGTGGCGGAGACCGCTGTAAAAGGACGAATTTTGGGAACAAATGGAGACGGAGCGGTTCATTTCGGGAGAGAGCGCTAAACCTCAGCGCGGGCGGCGCAGCGGAAGAGCTGGCGACCTCCGTCTCGGGTCTATCCGTCGCGCGGGAGAGGGACCAGGGCCCTAAGGCCTCTCGGGCGGGGCGAGGACTCGGGGGAGGGAGGGTCAGGAGACAGGAGCACAGAGGACTCCGGCCAGGAAGACGGGGCGTCGTCGGGGGAAAGGACAGTCGGGCAGGGCAGTGGGGCGTATCCCATCCACTGGACACTGTCGGTCACGACAAGGTAAGGGTTAAGTTGAGGCAGCCTTTGCCACTAGAAGGCCAGGCCCCCGCTATGCAAACAGCGGGTGAGTCATTTAAGTCCTGCGTCCTCCTAGTCCTCTTCGTCTGAATCTTCCTGACACTCTTTATTGACTTTCGCTCCTCTTTTCGTAGTCCCTCTTGGTTACCCTTTTGACTCTTACCGACTCCCTAAACGTTTCCCTATCAGTTCAGTTTCTCCAATTCGGAACTTTTATCGGTTCACTCATTTCATCTCTCCATAATTATTTAGTCTTTCGGTCTAGAGGTCCCTGACCCTTTGTCGTGTCCCTCTTGACGGGACAGAGTCACTACCCTCGCCCCTCCGCTCCCGCTACTCCCTGCAGTCTCCAGCTCTCAGGGATTGACCCAAAGTCGGCCCAAACTCAGGTCCGGAGAAGCAATCTCAGGGCTCAACACAAAAATGGGCCAACCTCAGGGCGGTGTACCCAAGTTCAGAGTTAGACTCCACCGGCCAAAATACCACGACCGTCTCTTTCCATTCCTCGTCTCCTTCTTTCCCGGTCTTCCTTCGTATCGGTGTACCGGACGGTCTCTCACCCCTCCGTCCCTCTCAGTGTCGCTCTCTTCCCCTCATTAGACCTCGCGTCTCTCCCTCGGATTTACCCCCTCCTTTCTCCGTCTGAATCCATACCTAAAAACTTTCTGAGTCCTTCCAACCTCTCTCTCGTAAAACTCCCCCTTGCTTAACGTCGTCGGACCCTGTCCTGTGCACTCCCTCCTTTATCCTGCCCTTGTCGTCCTCTCGTCTCCCCCTGTTTTTCTCTGTGTCTTTGGGTCTACTTTATCCCTCTATCCACTTGTCTCCCCATTCGAGCTAGGTCGACATCGGTCAACAGACCTATGTCTACTAAAAAAATCAACATGTCTCCTCCTACTCTTAAAGTTTTGAGGACAGATATTCCGAACACAGAACAAAATAATCAACACCGTCTTCTACTGAAAGTAAACGTTTGGGACAACTCAACACTCTCTGGGGGAAGGGAGCAGGATAGTACTCTATCTCCAGTTCCTTCTTCTCTAGACCCTGTTCTTTACTGACTAAGACTTCACAGTGAGACACCATCCCAAAAAAAAAAAAAAAAAAGATTTGCTTAGAAAAACCCGACACGACACGCCACCCGAGTCCTCAACGTCGAGGGTCCTAGATTTCGTGTCCGAGTCATCAACACGTGGCCGAATCGACGAACATGAACACCCTAGAAGGACTTGGTCCCTATCTTGGGTACAGGGGACGTAACAGTCCGTCTAAGAATAGGTGACATAGTAATAACCCATCGTAAAAATTTCCTTGTGAATTTTTTTTTTTTTGTTTTTTGTCTCAGTGTAAAAGAGGAAAGAAATACATACCACGAAAAACATCGAACCTTATCCAGAATTAAGTAAGGCAAAGACATGAGTAAAAATTGAAGTCTTTATTCGAAAAAATCAAAGGTCATAAGATCAGAATAGTAGGAAAAGATTTATAATAAGAGGCGTAAAAAAATTTGAAACTGTGGTCTAAAAATCTAATTTTTATTAAGTGTCAAAAAAAGAAAAAAAGTTTAAAAAGAGTCTAAGTAAGGAACGGACTCACGAAAGAAGGGAAGTAGAGTATGTAAACTTTAAAAGAAACCATCAGTAGAAAGAATCATCAGTTAGTAGAATCCGATAAAACACGGTATGAATCGTTTTTACAGTGGAGCAAATAGTCAAGATTACTCCATCTACTTGGATCTCGGATAATATGTCTCACTTTATTCAGTCTTTCTCTTTCTGTTTATGACATATACCTTAAATCTTTCTCCCATGGTCACTAGGATGTACGTCCCGTATTTCCCTCTGTGTCTACATTTCTTGTCTGAAAACCTGAGACCCTCTTCCACTCCCACCCTACTAAACTCTCTTATCGTGACTTTGTACATTTAATGGTATACATTTTGTCTTACTAGTCACGTTCAACCTACGTGCTTCGTCCCGTGGGTTTCGGTCACGAGACTTTGTTGGGTCTCTCTAGACCACTCCTCCCTCCACCTTCCCCCAAGTCTTACCCCCCGACGACGACGACGATTCAGCACAGTCAGCACAGACTGAGACACGCTGGAGTATCTGTCGTCGGGTTGTCCGAAGAGACAGGGACTCTAAGAGGTCCGCTCTTATGACACCACCCAACGGTAAAGGAAGAGGTAACGTACTTTCACGTTTCACTTTCACGTGAGAGAGTCAGTACAGACTAAGAATCGACGGGGTACCTGACGTCGGATGGTCCGAGGTGGTAGGTACCCTAAAAGGTTCGTTCTCATGAATGACCTCACCTTACGGTAATATCAGTGATCGTCAGACACTTATTTCCTTTCCTTCCAAAATTTTGGGTCTTACCGTGGTCCGGGCAGTACGTATTCTACGTAAAACCCTATTAGAACCGTGGTCTACTCAGTAGGGTCCGGTATTTTACTAATTGAACTTAGAACACCTTCCCGTCTAATGGTATGTTTATCAAAACAAATGTATCTAATCTCCTTGTTATAGACTCATATTGTACGACCAAACACTTCATTCAAGAGTCGGTAATCCGCTTGGCTGAACTTTCTCAGACCCTATTTACGTATTAGGTAACCTCATCGAATCCTGTTTGTAAAGGTACTCTTTTTACCTAACCAATGGAGTTCCAAACTCTTATCAATTGAAGTCCACTTTGGTCCACAGTAATACCGTTGTGTTATACAATTCTCTTTGGAGCAAAATATAAACATACCTCTTCCTTTTTAGCGATCAAAGGAGGACGGCGAATTCTCTCTATTTTTACAGACTGTGAACGTCGGATAAAGGAGGTAAACCTCGGGGGACCGGAAGGACGGACAATGGGAGAGTAAGGGGGGAAAAGAAAATCTTCTTAATACAACGGATCCCTGTTCCCCGTAGCAAGAGTAAGGTATTAACGAATGTTCGACTGTTCCCCGCAACGGGGATTTAACCAAGTTACCCGCACTCAGACTCACTTGAGGCCCTCAACCACTACCTGTCCCTCCGGACCGTACGAGACTAAGCACCCCAGCGTCTCAGTCTGTGCTGACTCGTTGACTTGACTTGACTTGTATAAGAGGATTGGGAGTATGGCTTCTACAGACTAGGTCCCGGGGATTATCATTAACCTTCTTCGACGTCGTCATCGTCCTCACTCCGAACGGCCTTCACTCTGAGGAAGGTCCCGGGTTTTGACCCGAGAACAGATTGTGAATCTTTACTTAACAGGCTCCTCTGTGTACACGACTGTTTCGTTCTCTAAAATAACCCTTTCCCGTGGGCCGACCTCTCGTCGTCCCATTTCCTTGGGTCCTCTTGACGAGACGGCGCACCGGGCGTCAGAGCCTAAAATACCACTACTCTAATCAAGGTCCACCAGAAACCGGTTAGTAAGATTAAGTCTCAGAAAGAACCACCGCGTGCGTAGTGAGTCGGTTCTACCTACGATCGCTCTCCGTAAGACCCTTCACCTGTCTGTGAGCCACAGAGGAAAGATGGAAAGGACTTGAGAAGTCCAACCACCACCGAGTAATCAAGGAATAAGGAATAGTCCGAGAGGACAGTATTTTGTTGAGTACGTTTATCAATGATACCACGGACCGGTCCCATCCGCCAAAGTCACACGAAGGGGATTGTGTTGGGAAACATTGAATTGTCGAAAGTATGTTGATCTTTGTTTAGGTCAATGTGTCAATGTCTACGTCCCTCGTTTGTCGTTTTTGTTTTGTCAGTCTTAATAACATTAATTCTATCAAAAGGTGGTACCCCGTGAACAATTGTAGCGGGTTTTACTCCGTTAACTCCGAAGTCCTTATAGGTATCGGGGTTAGTAAAACAAGTACACAAATCATTTCACTTATTGTAATCCCCAGTATAGTCCATATATACATGTCGTAACCCATACTTATTACCATGTTCAAGGAGGAACACGTCGACAGTCTTATAGATTTCGGTTAGACAAAACATTTTGATGGAAAGATTAAACACGAACAAGTCGTAATTCTCGACTTTATCGAAAAACTCTTAGAACATTACGGACAACTCATTTTAATCAGTTTCGTAGGTGAGCATCGTATTGTAGACATCAAGGGTTTCTCCCTTGTTTCCGACGTCGGTTTATTAGTATGGTCACTTTATGTCTGGAACGGGTGACTCAAAATTCCACCCCATTTAATCGTCCGAAAGAACCCTCGAGACTTTTATATTTCGGCACTCATTTCCGATCTGGGTCCCACGTAGAGGGATAGGTTGGTTCCCCTTCTGTACGGGTATCCATTCTCGGTGTATCGGTTATCCAGGACAAACATCGTTCGGTCGACTGTATAGGTCAGGGTCAATCACGGACCGGTCTGTTTCCCTCCTGGACTTAACCCCAACCTTTTGTGCCCTTACTAATGCAACGTATGTAGGACTCCGTTTTTAGGGTTAACAAAGGTTAGTAACATTACTTCAACAACCGACTGAAAACCCATACCGAGACAAACNTTATATTTCGGTACTCATTTCCGATCTGGGTCCCACGTAGAGGGATAGGTTGGTTCCCCTTCGGTACGGGTATCCATTCTCGGTGTATCGGTTATCCAGGACAAACCTCGTTCGGTCGACTGTATAGGTCAGGGTCAATCACGGACCGGTCTGTTTCCCTCCTGGACTTAACCCCAACCTTTTGTGCCCTTACTAATGCAACGTATGTAGGACTCCGTTTTTAGGGTTAACAAAGGTTAGTAACATTACTTCAACAACCGACTGAAAACCCATACCGAGACAAACGAGCATCGTATATCCCCGTCATCTATGATCTACAGGAAAAAGTCCTCAATAGGTATATTGGAGTAGGATATAAACCATTTACAGCCCATTTTTGGTAATCTAGGTCTGGATAAACGGAATACACATCGCTTTATCAGTACTTTGGCTCTGTTACATATTAGTTTTAATTTTCAGTGTAATACAGGTATCAATTTCATGTTTCACAACGTGGTCAGGTAAAATCCCAACCATCTACGGTAGTCTACATCTTCTCCGTAGTGTATACTAACAACAGCTTCCATAAACGTCTGAACCTCTTTCAGAAAAAGAACTTCACCTCTACAGGCGGTGTCCTTCGGAAAGTACTACTTCTCCCCTCGCGAGGCGTCTGGGTCGTCAATCTGGTTAACACCTTACGTCGCCTCACTCGGGTCCTGTCCTTCCGTAACAGAACTCCTAGTTTGTCGTGTGAGTCCTATAAACCTCAGTCGTCTTCATCCGAGTGTATCTAATAGTCCGGGTAGACTTTTCATGTTTCAGTCTCGTATCTTTTATTTCTGTATTTTACTTCAGGGAATCAAGACCAGTCCCACGGTGGAGAATTGAGTTCACACTACATAGGTGCTTAGTTAAGGACCGTGAAACTGTCGACACCTTCTTCTTTCTTATTGGACCATTCCCGGAAGGGTGTCCCCGAGCTCCCTACCCGGGGGTCCAGGGTTACAAAAATACTCCTGGAGTCAAGGACCGAGTTTGTCTCCGAACGAACTGAGTCTCTGACTCAGTCCTCAGTAGAGGGTCTCAAGACAATTACGGACAACTTTTCGACTCTCGACTCAATGTATTGATCACTTGAGGTTCCGAAGTCCCAGATATTGCTACAGACACGTATTCTTTCCGGAAGGTATTTATGTAAGTTTCCCCCTGTCAGGGAGGAAAAACCCCCGTCAAGTTCGGGAGTAATTTCGATACCCAAATTAGGTCAACAGGACGTAAAGAACTCAATTAAACGTGTCTACAGAAAACTATTACAGTAATCTAAAAAGTTGGAAAGGACTTCTAACCCCAGAGGTCCTTGTCACCTTCACTATAAGATAAAGATCTCGAAATCTATGGGGGACTCAATGTCGTCGAAATTGACGCCTCGGTAACAGTGAGACTTCCGAGGCACCGTCGGGTTAGGACCCCTATTAAAGTACCTAGTTTTAGAAATATTGGAGGAATCGGACGAATGATACTGTCCCATTTCGGAGTTAGGTAGGTCATTTTCATAGATGGATCTGAACATTCGTTCTTATAGTTAATCGAAAACCGTATACTCATTTTAGTTAAAGGGTCGGGAGAGGTCCTAGGAAAGGTGAAGCAACATTAGGTCTATAACGATCGAAGAGTCAGAAACCCAATACAAAGACTGCTTGGAGTGTGGAAAACTATTACAAGAAATTTCAAAAGTAATGTAAAAATGGAAGTTTGTTTGCTCTACGGTAGACCATTCATGCGAGACGTGCGTTTACTTTTAAGACCACATTTGGGAATTCTCAAAAGGTAACTCGTAAAAGTCCTTAATAATTAGAAGATAGGAGCCCGATATTGGTACGAAATAAACATTAGAATCAAGGAGAAAAGAGTAGAAAGATTCAGAAGGAGTCATATAACACCAAAAAGGACAAAGTGTCCTGGACAGTTTTTTCCGCAGACATCACTTCCCCAAAGTATTTCACGACTAAAAGACCGAACTGTCAGTCGGTCGACTAATAGAAGTCGACGAAATGAGGGTAGGGACGACACGGGAAACGTCACGTATTGTCGATGTGTTATATATCGTCAATTTTCAGACAGCTAGAGAGACTCTACGTATTATCCAAGAGGACAACGACAAAATTTGACAGAAAGAAAGGTATAACGTCGTACTCGTACATTTCAGTTTATTCGGATGAATCTTAGGTACATCTATAAATGAGAGACGGGAAACGAATTGAGACCTCGAGCCCAGTCTCGGTGTTCTAAACGATTGACTCGTAACCAAGGGACCCCCTCCCTAGAACAAAGACTTTGCACAAGTGGTCTGTGGTACCACATTGGACGAAATACGAAAAGTAGGGCTTCTTTTCTTGACGGTAGACATTTATAAAGGTACAGTTCCAACAGATTACCCCATAGGTAATCTAGGAGGGTTCGACGTATCAAATTTCAATCTTTAACCCTTGTTAGCACTAGTCCACAAAGTAAAAGGAAGAGTCCTTCCTTTCACCGTCGTAAATTTACAGGTGTCTGAAATTCGAATCAATGACCAGGAAGATTGTTGTTACTGACTATAAATTCTTCGGATGACAGACAGTAGGTTTATAATTGGAATCTTAAATTCTAAGGTGAGTGTAGAACTTTTCAGTCCTGTCATTCTAAAGCAACTAATTAACAAAAATTTCCACGATTATTTCAACGACAGGGTTAATGAGAATCCGTCACCCCGGTGGGTACACTTTAATGTAGATTAAAAGACGAATCTATTCGTTATCCAACGACCACTCCGGGAGTCCGAACGCAGTTTTAAGGGTTCCGGTATGGAAAAGAAAGTCACTGTTTGTTTAGGACTGGGACACCCGTTCGAGTTTCGTCCTCGAACGTCCTCCCGTCAGACTTCTTGGAATTTTCGGAAAACTCATAGACCTCTGGTTTCGTTAAACAGACAAACCCGGACGATTCAAAGTCGATATTCAAATATATTTCCGGCCCGTTCAAGGGGTATTGGACTTTAGGTTTATACTGTCATCGGACACTAAGGGTCTTTAGAAGAGTTAAGAGAATTTCAGTATCCATCCCCTACTAAATCATACCCAAATTAAAAGAATCCCGGATACCGGGATCAGGGAAGACTATACTAATCCGGGTCTATAGATTGTCTAACAACTGTTTCGACTCGGAAAAGAGAACTACGGAATATTGACGTCGGACGGTCTTGCAAATGCTTTAGAAGACTCCGAGAACTTGTTCGAAGGAGACAGAGTCGTGTCTCGTTTTATGGTAGATGTATAACATTGTGGTGACGAAGCCTCGATAATTTCAAAACATCTAGGGCACTGTTTGAAACAGGTTTACTCCTGACAGTGCTTTAGGGTCCCCGTTTTGACAGGTCCAATTGACTCTTCGACCGACGTATCCCAGAAGTTTCCGTGTATCTTTAACTGAAAGGAGACGGTTTCCGTGTCTTATCTTTCGTAGAAAGTTTAGTTAATGACTTTTTATAAACCGAGTAAGTCCTCAAAGTCTGTTATCTCATATTCCTAATCCGTGGTACCCCACATTTCCTTGACGTCGGAGTAAATAATAAACATTTAGAACCTGATCAGAGGTAAAGGAAAACTAAAGAAATATGAGTTTTATTCTCACAACGTACCTGACAATTGTCACTTGCTTATCAGGGACGAGGGAATTTAAAAGCTACCACCCGAAATTGGGAAGGAATTGGACTCCAAAGTCACCTATGACGAAGAATACACCTTTATTCACACCCAGAAACTCGAACTGGTGATGTCCTTATCGTAAAACACGAACTGAGTGTCTATAAGGTAGTCAGGTATGAGATCCTAATGTAAAACAAGTTGATTTCCCTCTCTTTCCCTCCCGAGGTATAAATACTTTTATCTCCGTACCTGGAACAAGTCATATAAGGAGGAGTTTTCCCCACTCCCTCTGAGACCGTGTTAACCTGTGAACACTTTCATCGCGTCTTAGAGTCAATGTTGTATTATTGCCTTTATTATGGAAACCGAGGAGATCTGTCAGGGTAATACCTTCGCCTAGCCCTTTCTTCACCCGGTCCCCCGAAGTCATTCGTACCTCATTCAACGGGGTCATAGATTATTTTCCTTTAACTACCTAACCGGGGGGTGTCAATAATTATAGGTCCCAAGGAGTCCACATTAACCCTGTCCTCGAAGACACCCCTGGGGGTCCGTGGACATCAGGACTAATAGAACTCTCAGACTGGGGTCCACAGTAATACTGTTGTGTCATAAAATTCTTTTTGGAGGAAAATTTAAACATATCTCTTCCTTTTTTTATAGCGATCAAACAAATGAGGACGACGAATTCTCTCTATTTTTACAGACTGTGAACGTCGGATAAAGGAGGTAAACCTCTGGGGACCGGAAGGACGGACAATGGGAGACTTGTAGCACATTATTTTATCTGTATAAAAGTTGACACCAAAATGGTTTCTGTACTTAACACACATACTCAAATACACACGTGTGTGTTTACCTATAAAGACCAGAGTCGAGAAATGGTCTCTTATTGCCTCCATACTGTAATCTAGAACACTTTAATTTCCGTAAAGAAACTCTTTACCCTTTTATTTTCCTGTAAATTGTACTATTTTGGTTGTTTTACGAAGTAAGAAGGGAAAGTTTTTTTCCTTCTTTTGTGGATCAAATTGACCAATCAGATTACCAGACAAAAGAGGTAAAAGATACTAGTCACTTTTTTTCACTCGACACGTCACCATACCTCTACAAAGGGAGTCCAGGGAAACACTGAAAAGACACGTCTGCTCCTTCCTACCCGACCTAACTGGACGTCGGAAGGCTGTCTCGGAGAGATAAGTATTACTTTTTCTAACGAGTCTAGGATGAAGGTCCGACTGGGGAATGTTACAAACAACATGGTCACCTACATGTAAAGTTAAGACATAAAATTTTTATAAAATGACGTCAGCATATTATTTCTTAATGGAGGAACCATAGTCAAACTGGGTTAGAACTTTCTTTTCAAAGAAAACGAGTTTATGTACTGTCTACAAGGATCAGAATTTACCCGACCCGTTATTCCTGTTTGAACCGGGTGAACGGGAAGTCGGAGGGAAAAGTAATAAGTCAATATGGACCAAGAGAAGTGAGTCGAGTCTGGAAGAGTATTTGCCGAAGAGAGACCCGGACTCCCTCGGGTGAACATTGTACCTCTACTCTCTGATCTGGTCTTTGAGAGTCGCACTCGTTGTGACTGGGGACTTTACGAATTACTTAACCGACACACAGACATACACGTCAAAACCAAACCTCCCTCAAAGAACACCATTACTCTTAACATTTATCTAGGGTCAGGAGGGACTTACTTTTTCTTTTCCTTTTGATCCTACCTCCGTCCTAGTGTCCGAGTCTTAATCTACTGAAGATATTTATTCCGACTTAGACTTCCCTCTAAAAAAAAAAAAAAAATCAGGACTATAAGTCTGGAGGTGACGGAAAGTAAACAGGAACCCAGTTTTCGAACTGAGGAGCGACAAAGAGGTATCGGGAGACAGTTCGAGTCCCGGGACAGTCACAGAGGTCGGAGTAGGACCCTCAACTGGGAAACGAGTACCAAGTCGGACAGGACCAGAGTAAATGGAAAAGAGACAAAGGTTTATGGGTTTGGTAAAGACAGACTGTAACATCAAGGAAAAGAGTGGAAGTGTAGTGGCACGGAGTCCGGGAAACAGTGGGAAATTCAGATCCGAGTCCCTCCAGAGGGGTAGGGGGGGATTGTTAGAGAGAGTACAATGGGTCCAAATAACGGAGACATAGTCAACGGTAGTCGTCTTTAATTACGGGAAGAAGTACCCAATAAAACTCAGGAAGGACCAAGGGGAAAAAATCCCGAGTATCATAAGGAGAAGAAGGGTCGTACCGACGTCATGGACAATGACCTTTACAGACATCTACTGTCCTGACACCCAACCCGACTTATTAGGAGTCCATTTTGGTTCTCTTGTCTCGTCCACTACTTCTACAAAGGGTACAAGACCTGTGAAGTCGACATTAACTAGAAATGGGGTCCCCCGATGAATTAATGAGTTTTCTACTAGGTTCTTTATATCCTTCAGGACTTTTCGGGATGTTTTGCCCTCAGGAGTTCGTCGTCCGATTCTACAGGGGAGGAAATCAGACAACCTAAATCAGGAGACGTCGGGGATCTAGATTCGAAACAGGTAGGTCCTGGTCAGTGGTAGTGCCTGTCGTCGAAACGGTAGATCCTCAAGTACACGAGTCACAGTCGCTAACACTAAAGTCACGTGACTCCTACTCGTCTTTAGGTTTTGGATTACCCCGTCCTTCCTCTACAAGGGAGGGGTGGGGGTGGGGGTCTCGACCTCATAGAAGGTTCATCCACACCCACCTCTTTTGTCCTCTATCACTCTGGACCTCTGGGAACGAAACTCTGAAGGAGTAGAGTTTACGGAAACATACACCTGAGGTATTACAGGGGTCCACCACCGTGTGCAAGGGTCTCCCGGTCAGAGAACTAAAAGTATGATATACACGTCACAGGAAACCCACCATCGAACACCCGTAAGGAGAACACTAGGGGAAACGGTTCTTTGGGGACACGCGAAATCAGGACGAATCAGGTCAGTGCGTCCCTCCTCTCCCTCAGTTTAACCCTTTCGCCTCCCTTGGACCTCGCCAGACGTCCTCCCAACACCTTCATGAACCCCCGTAGTTCCACTCGGGTCACTTACCTCACACGTGGGTAGGGTTCACATCAACGTCCCTGGTCCCCACACACCTAGACAACCTTCTCTTACAGAGGCAAGTCCGACCTCTTGGACCTTCACCCAAACAACCTCTCGGGTGTACCTCACCTCACCAAACTCCAAGATGACGGACTCGAGCACAAGGGGCCCTATCGTCACGACTCCGACTGTACACGGACGTGTCCAAACTAAACTGTTGAGCAAAGGTGTGCACTCGTCGTTACTTCCTGCACCTTAAGTCGGTTCTCTTCACAAAAGGTGACAATCTTGACACCGGACCCGACTCGGGTGTCCGTCGGCTCCCACGTCCTCCTACCCTCGGAACCCGAACTCCCAGACCAAGATCGTCCACGGGGGTCGTAGGTGAGGTGAGCGACCGAAAACAACCGAGAAAATCGTCCGTCCGTGACATCTCATTGTCCCTTTTAGAGTCCAGTAAAAAATGTAGTTGAAACCATAGTAACACATGAACCCCAACGGTTACGTCTTTCCAAGTACACGTAAACTCTGCTACGGTTCTCTTAGACCTCACAAAGGAACCTTCTAGGACTCCAGAGTCACCCAGTACGTAGTAACACTAATAGGGAAAAAAAGTATCAGAAACCTCTACAGCTACAAACTGAACCTAGTGACAGACATTTACTTTTATACCACAGAACACAGACACCTAGGAACTCACAGGAGAAAACATAAAACGGAGTACGTACTCAATAGTCCCGAACCTTACGAAACACAAACATATTCTCCCAATCTCCGAGTAATACCCGAGACACCTGTGAGACAACCTGTGGTAATTTCAAACATTCAAACAAACTCAGGGCGACCCTTTTATCCTCATGATTCCAATTCTAGTATCTTACGAACAATATTCCACCAGGACGACCCATCCCTAGAGACCCGGGTTGGACTCTTCTCCATATTTCAGGAGACTGTATCCCCTCCTACCGAGGTTTTTTAGTCTCCCGTCGCTATGGTGTCACTAGACGTCGGACCTCCGAACAGGAGATCTTCTACGTCGACGTTGACAAACGACGGTCCGACCCACGACACAATAGGTGACGACAGGGAGGGTTTTATTCGTGTGTATGTCGTCTCATGTCTTTTGTCCCTTAGAATTGACGTGACAACCACCGTTACAATTACCATGATGATACAACCTTTTACTTTACCTTCAAGGAATTGTTTAATTGTATCTTGTCCGGATGTCAGAGAGTTTGGGTAAAGACTGTCTATAGGTTTCCTTTTCGTTAGTCAAAAAGTCCCTATAAAGGTGTCAGGGTACTCACACTGACCTAAACGTCATCGGTTCCGTATCTGTGTCGGGTCTACAGAGAACTGTTTTCTTATCCAATGTTTTCACACCATATCTTTATAAATAATATATGACATATAAGTACTTGATAAAAAAGAGAAATATATTTATATTTTTAGTTCTTAGGACGTAAATACGGTCTTACTTACTTGGATCTCTTGTAATACGGTTCAATTTATTCGGACTGTTTCCTCCTGTCTGTGATACACCTTTGATCTTAACAGTTTGAGTATCTCGGTAGCTCTTTATTCCGACAATCGTCCTCGACCCACCTCCCCCTTCACCCCGTGACCATCAGTTTCTCATCTCTAAAAGGCAACATTTTATTCAAGACCCCTAGACTCCATGACGTACGACGGCCATCACAAAGATATAGGAACTTTAAGCGGGTCTCTCTTTATTATGTCACATGAGTGTCCACCTTCACATTGAATGAGCTGATATAATTAACAAGTCACATACTCAGATAGTGTACTAGTGAAACATGTGTCATGTAAATATGGTAAAAACAATCAATGTGGAATCATTCCGACCCTTTCTTTTTCTCTCAACCCCCCCGTCACGAAAAGAGGAGACTTACCACGAGTCAGGTCCGAAGTGCTCAGTAACTACTACGTAAAACGTATGTGCACGGCCTCAGGTCGAGGTCGTCGGTCCCTTAGTCGGACTTCTCTACTCGTCACAGCCATCTCTTACTACGTCGGAGACTGAGTTCCATGCCCCGACGTACAAATACAGTTCGAAGTCCAAGAGAAAATATGACACTGTTTTCGTGATCCAGTCTCCAAACCGTAAAAGTCAAAGGGGAGTGGGTCTAAATAACAGAGGTACTTTGTAACAACGGGAAGTTTGTCTCAAAGACGAATCGCTAAGAGAGTCTTAGGACAAATGAACAGACCCGACGTATGGTGTAACGATTCAAACAAAGAATAGAAAGATTTAGGATAAACGGGGATCGTAGGATTCGAGTGATAGAGGATTTTTCCGAATATCGATAATTATAGAGACTTTAAGGATTAGACATATTCAATATCATTTTGTACGATCGTGATGGTGTAACGAATTTAAAAATCGAAGATTGATGAGAAGTCAAGTCAAGTCAGCGAGTCAGTACAGGTTGAGAAGTGTTGGGGTACTTAGCATCGTACGGTCCGGAGGGACAGGTAGTGGTAGAGGGCCTCAAGTGAGTCTGAGTGCAGGTAGCTCAGGCACTATAGTAGGTCGGTAGAGAAGGACCCAGCAGGGGAAGAGGAGGACGGGGGTTAGAGAGGGTCGTAGTGTCAGAAAAGGTCACTCAGTTGAACAGGGTACTCCACAGGTGTTATGTCCTCGAAGTCGAAATCGTAGTAAGGAAGGTTTCTATAGGGTCCCGACTAGAGGAAGTCTTACCTGACCAACCTAGAGGAACGTCAGGTTCCCTGGGAGTTCTCAGAGGAGGTTGTGGTGTCAAGTTTACGTAGTTAAGAAGCCGCGAGTCGGAAGAAGTGACAGGTTGAGAGTGTAGGTATGTACTGGTGACCTTTTTGGTATCGGAACTGATCTGCCTGGAATCAGCCGTTTCATTACAGAGACGAAAACTTATATGACAGATCCAACCAGTATTGAAAAGAAGGTTCCTCATTCGCAGAAAATTAAAGTACCGACGTCAGTGGTAGACGTCACTAAAACCTCGGGGGTTTTAATTCAGACTGTAACAAAGATGACAAAGGGATAGATAAAGGGTATTTCACTACCCTGACCTACGGTACTAGAAGCAAAAGACTTACAACTCGAAATTCGGTTGAAAAAGTGAGAGGAGAAAGTGAAAGTAGTTCTCCGAAAAATCGAGGAGAAGTGAAAGACGGTATTCCCACCACAGTAGACGTATAGACTCCAATAACTATAAAGAGGGTCGTTAGAACTAAGGTCGAACACAAAGAAGGTCAGGTCGCAAAGAACACTACATGAGACGTATATTCAATTTATTCGTACCACTGTTATATGTCGGAACTGCACGAGGAAAAGGAAAGACCTTGGTCAGACAACAAGGTACAGGTCCAGATTGACAACGAAGGACTGGACGTATGTCTAAAGAGTTCTCCGTCCAATCCACCAGACCATAAGGGTAGAGAAAGTCTTAAAAGGTGTCAACTAACACTAGGTGTGTCAGTTTCCGCAACCGTATCAGTTATTTCGTCTTTATCTACAAAAAGACCTTGAGAGAACGAAAAAGGTACTAGGTCGCCTTCAACCGTTAAACTAGAGACGAAGGAGACGCAAAAGCTTTTGGTCGAACTGGTAGTCCCTCAAGTGCCAAGTGCATAACGACTTCAAACCGAACCTCTTAAAACTCGTAATAATGATCGTACACTTTACTCACGTTAACACGTCATCAAACTCGTAAGAAACCGTAACGGAAAGAAACCCTAACCTTACTTTTGACTGGAAAAGGTCAGGACACCGGTGACGACTCAAAAGGTTTAAACGACCGCATATCTCACGTCGTGAAAGTGGTGTAGTAGAAAGTCCTAAACTTTGTCGAGTTGACCTTAAGGTAGTTGAGGTGATCGAAACAAGCATCACTACGAAAGATTCCGGGTGAACTGAAGTGTAAGGTTCTACAGACCGAGATCTACTCACTAGTGTAGNGTGACGACTCAAAAGGTTTAAACGACCGTATATCTCACGTCGTGAAAGTGGTGTAGTAGAAAGTCCTAAACTTTGTCGAGTTGACCTTACGGTAGTTGAGGTGATCGAAACAAGCATCACTACGAAAGATTCCGGGTGAACTGAAGTGTAAGGTTCTACAGACCGAGATCTACTCACTAGTGTAGTAGTACTAATAGACCCAGCACTTCTAGAAAAAAGATGTCAGGATGACACATAAGAACGGTGGAGAAGAATTATAGAAGACGAAGACAATCCAGGTCTGGTAAAGACAGGAAATAGCTCGGGTACAAACGTACTTGATAAGAATTAATAAGGATTTAGGATTTAAACAGTTTGAAGGAAACGGTATTAGTAAAGGGAGTGTATATCCAGAGTCTACTGTTAGGAAGGGTACCGGAGTTCGACGCCGGATGCACGAGTAGGACCTTGTGAGAAACATTCCTAAGAACTTGTTTATAGTCACCAATTGAAATACCTAATAAGAGAGCCGTGTCGACGTCTTCCGAAACATGGAAGAGAACGAGGAGAATTCTTGTCATTCGTGGAATTGTAAGAAAAGTCAGTTGAGTTGGCTCCTTTCCCCTTTTGTTCAGTCTAGTATTCTGGATTGAGGAAGTAGGACCCAGGTACGGACGCCCTGTTCCTCACCCCCAACCCCGGAACGGAGGTAAAACAGTCATTACGGATTACGTCGAGGGCTGTGTGTAAAAACATGGGAGACTGACTTCTAAGGGGAAGTCCATCAAACACAACCAGGTGTCGAGCTCTTACAAATTCTACGGGGTCAACTAAGGTCAGACCTAGGGAGTGACTCGTAGTCCTGAGACTCAGGAGGGTCAGGACTCCCGACTCTAGACCCGACTCCTCCCCCACGAGACAAGACCCACCCCTACCTAGTCCCGGACGACACACTGGAATTCCTCTGACGGACCAGTCGCCTCCACGGAGGACGACGACACATGTACTCCGGAGTCGTCCTCCCCTCACACTAGGCTCCCTTTCACACCCTTTCAGGGGACAACCAGAGAGACGCCTTCAACTCACAGGACTCAGGGAGGACTCTGTCACCGGTGTCCCCTGACAGACAAGGAGTACCACTCCCAAGGGACACACACACCCCACCCCGAGTCCTTCCCCTACACAACTGAGATTCGTAATTTGTCGTACAAAATTTGAAAATACTATCTGGAGACTTCTGAGCACAACGGACTCCTTCGGGACTTCAATTCTTTCTCCTTTCTTTTCCTCACTCCGTACCGAGAAACAGTCCATTCTAGTATAAATCAGACAGGAAGGATTTTACGGGAAGAGACCTAAGTGATTAGCACACACTGAGACCTCACAGGACACACTGAGGACATGTACGTGTGAGTGGACCCCGGAAGGGAGTCCCGGACAGTAGAGGTGAATCTAGGGCAGAGGGGTACTGGGCCACTGGACTACGAACACTCCTCCGAGGGAACCCCTGGCAGGACCCGGACCGAAGAGTGGGTGATTCTACCCCCGAGTCACGACAACCCGTTGTCCCTAACGAATCGCGGGTACACCTACACGACAGACGAGACAGTTAGTCCCATTCCTTTGACGTGCACCTTCAGTCCACAATCATACGTGTTATCGACCATTTTAGACCTTTAGTCTAGTCAACTCGGACAGAAAAGGGAAAACACAAAGAACTGTAAGAACACGTATATGGATTGTATATGTGTTTCTTAATAAAGACTCATGACGCAAGACAAGTCAAAAAAAGAAACAGACAAAAATATGGTCATGGTGTAGTGGAACTAATGGAACATTCTCCACAACTTTATCTTTCTGGAGGTAGAAGGACGAAGTTCTCAAAACGACAAACGAGAAACTTATCAAGATACCGAAAGTGGTACAAAATAAGACGAAGATGTTTCCAACAGTACCGTCAAAACTATTACTTAACTAACCAAATGACTGGGAAACACACCAATAATTTCTTAGAAAAAACTATATCGTACAAAGAGAACATTAGATACTAAAAATGACTACTTTGAAACAGGACACCCTTTCTTCTATGTAAATGAAAAAAGAATTAAACCCCTGGAACTAAAGAAAAAGAATACATTAGCGAGATTCCCAAAGTCACGAAACAACTTGACATCACGTCTCACACGTAGGAACGGAGGAAGAACTGGAGTCTCCTTTTCGAAAGTAAGGAAGGGGTAACGATATGAGAAAAGTATTACCGTAAATATACAACTATAACCATATTAAATAACAAACATCAAACAACTCACAAGGTAGAACTTTCCAACAGTTTAAAAACAACTTACCAAAAAAAGACGTAGCTCAACTAGGACAAAAAAAAGGGGGGAATTTGGACAATTACATCACACAGTATAATTAACTAAAAACATACAACTGCAGAGGAACGGAATATATTTATTTTAGGTGAACCAGTACCATAGTCTAGAAAAATAAATAAATAAATTGAATAAAGTTAACTTCCTATTAACGAAATGTCTTCAACAAAAGACGGTTTATGGTTGTACTTTATCGGTATCCATATGTATACAGGGGAGGGAGGTTGAAGGAGGGATAGGGTGGGGACATCCAACAATCTCTCGGGGACAAACTCAGGGACTCAGTCAGTCGTTTAAGTGTAACCGAGAGATGAAATACCATTACATTCAGAGGTACAATGAGAGAGGTATGTAGAGTGGGAGAGGAAGGAGGGGAGGGAAGAGGCAGACAAGAGACACAGACAAAGAGGTCTAGAAAAATTATACACAACTTCACCCAAACGTTCACAAAATTAAAACGTAGTCATAAGTAGTCCCAACAACCAAAGATCAAAAGGAAAGAACACAGAAACCCTTTAGTCGTTTGATAATCTTGGTACGAACGAGGTATCTTAATCGTCCTATTCACCATTAAGAAAACATTTACAAACCATCTCGACATGATGGTTTGTAAATTATTGGAAATTATTGGTGTGTTTCCCAGTCATTTGGTTAGTTAAGTAATAGTTTTGACGGTACTGTCAGAAACATCTTCGTCTTATTTTGTACCACTTTCGGTATCTTGATAAGTTTCTCGTTTGTCGTTTTGAGAACTTCGTCTTTCTACCTCCAGAAAGATAAAGTTGTGGAGAATGTGCCATTAGTTCCACTACACCATGACCATATTTTTGTCTGTTTAAACCAGGACATAAAAAGAATCTCCAAAGACTGATGAAAAATTCAGAGATCAATATTACCCGAAGGGACTACTGAGTTTAGTATTTTTTAGACGGATGTTACACCCTCTGAGTCCAAGATAGGGACCCAACCTTCTACGGACCTCTTGTCTTACCGAGAGATCAGGTCATAAGAACAGACCTCTTTAAGGTACCTGTCTCCTCGGTACACCCGATGTCAGGTACTCCAGTGTTTCTCAGTTTGTGTAGACTCACCGGTTGTGAAGGTGAAAGTTGTACAGAGTAAAAAAAAATAAAGAATTATTCATTTTATCAAACATACAAAGACTCTTAAACGCTCATAGCGGCTATAAGACAGTAAATATCCGTAATAGCCAGTATCTAGAAGGAATAGAAAAATTCGAGTCAACATTAGTGAGGACAAAATATAGACAAAAATCAATAAACTTAGAAAAAAAGAGAAAAGGTATCAGAGTCAAATCAAGTCAGCGAGTCAGCACAGGACGAGAAACGCTGGGGTACTTAGCGTCGTACGGTCCTGAGGGACAGGTAGTGGTAGAGGGCCTCAAGTGAGTTTGAGTGCAAGTAGCTCAGGCACTACGGTAGGTCAGTAGAGTAGGAGACAGCAGGGGAAGAGGAGGACGGGAGTTAGGGAGGGTCGTAGTTTCAGAAAAGGTTACTGAGTCGAGAAGTGTACTCTACCGGTTACATGCCCTCAAAGTCGAAATCGTAGTAAGGAAGGGTTTTTTACGGTCCCGACTAGAGGAAGTCTTACCTGACCAACCTAGAGGAACGTCAGGTTCCCTAAGAGTTCTCTGAAGAGGTTGTGGTGTCAAGTTTTCGTAGTTAAGAAGCCGCAAGTGCGAAGAAGTGGCAGGTTGAGAGTGTAGGTATGTACTGGTGTCCTTTTTGGTATCGGAACTGATCTGTCTGGAATCAGTCGTTTCATTACAGGGACGAAAACTTATACGATAGATCCAACCAGTATGGAAAAGAAGGTTCCTCATTCGCAGAAAATTAAAGTACCGACGGAAGTGGTAGACGTCACTAAAACCTCAGGTTTTTTTATCAGACTGTGACAAAGGTGACGAAGGGGCAGATAAAGGGTACTTCACTACCCTGGCCTACGGTGCTAGAATCAAAAGACTTACAACTCAAAATTCGGTCGAAAAAACGAAAGGAGAAAGTGAAAGTAGTTCTCCGAAAAATCGAGGAGAAGTGAAAGACGGTATTCCCACCACAGTAGACGTATAGACGCCAATAACTATAAAGAGGGTCGTTAGATCTATGGTCGAACACAAAGAAGGTCAGGTCGCAAAGAGTAGTACATGAGACGATATTCAATTTATTCGTCCCACTGCTATATGTCGGAACTGCATGAGGAAAAGGAGAAACCTTGGTCAGACAAAAAGGTACAGGTCCAGATTGACAACGAAGGACTGAACGCATGTCTAAAGAGTTCTCCGTCCAATCCACCAGACCATAAGGGTAGAGAAAGTCTTAAAAGGTGTCAAAGAACACTAAGTGTATCAGTTTCCGAAACCGTATCAGTTATTTCGTCTCTATCTACAAAAAGACCTTGAGAGAACGAAGAAGGTACTACGTCTTCTACAACCGTCAAACTAGAGACCACGGAGTCGGAAAAGATTTTGGTCGAACTTGTAGTCCCTCAAGTGCCAAGTGTATAACGACTTCGGACCGAACCTCTTAAAACTCGTAATGAAATGATCGTGCACTCTACTGTCCGTTTAAACCGGAACCTTACGTCTTAGTTCGTCCCATTTCTGACTATCTCAAAACGGTTCTTTTACGGGACCAGTATCGTTTGTGGGAGAAGGTTGTTGTGTTCTCTTTTGAGATGTATACCTGTAGTGGTCTACCAGTTGTGGTTTTAGTCTAACTAATATAAGGTACATCGGTTTCTACCTCTTAGAGATATGTCAGTTGTTTTTGTTCTGGTCCTCGACTGACACCGAGTCTAGTACTTGGGGAATAACGGCTTAAGTCTGAGTTTAACTTCTCTCATCCCTTTTGGTGATCTGGTAAGTCCACACTGGATTTAGTTTAGGGAATACTAATATGTCACCTTCACTCTTTATCTAAAATCCCGGATCTAGATTATCTATCTCACGGACTACTTGATACCTTACTCCAAGCACTGTAACAGGTCCTCTGTCCCTAGTTCTGGTAGGGGTACCTTTTCTTTACGTTTTTTCTTTTTACCGACAGACACCTCCGGAATGTTCATCGACACTTTTCTTCTCTCCGTTTTTCGTTTCCTCTTTTCCTTCCTATATTCGTAGACTTACGTCTCAAGGTCTTTTATCGTTCTTCTCTATTCGGTAAAAGTCGCTAGTCACGTTTCTTAATCTCCTTTTATTGTCTTACCCTTTTAGATCTCTAGAGAAGGTCTTTTAATCTCTATGGTTCCTTTGTACAGTACGTTTCTACCCGAGCCATTTCCTGTCTTTACCAGACCTGGATTGTCTTCGTCTTCTATAATTCTTCTCCACCGTTCCTATGTGCCTTCTTGACATCTTTTTTCTAGAAGTGCTGGGTCTATTAGTACTATTACACTAGTGATTAGATCTCGGTCTGTAGAACCTTACACTTCAGTTTACCCAGAATCTTTCGTAGTGATACTTGTTTCGATCACCTCCATTACCGTAAGATCAACTCGATAAAGTTTAGGACTTTCTACTACGACACTTTCACGACGTAAGTCATACGGTCGTTTAAACCTTTTGAGTCGTCACCGGTGTCCTGATGTTTTCCAGTCAAAAGTAAGATTAAGGAATGAGATCCACCCAAAAAGGATATGTCCAAAAAGTTTTGTAGTTGAGAACCGCACAACTAAAAATATAAAAAGAAGAAAGATAACAGAGAGACCAAATAGAAAGAATAAATGTACATAGGAAGACGATTTGAACTCAAATCAAACAAAAGACAAAAGCCGAAGGATCTCTAGATTTTTACCTAAAGTCTAAATTCTAGAAAAGAAAAAAATGACATTCGTAAATTGTCAAGTCTGAAAGAAAATGATGTCACAAGAGACACACAATATTTAAAACATTATAACAGAAAGCAAAAGTAGGTACATAAATTTTTAAAGGTACATTAAAAAAGAATCTGAGTAAACACCACATTCTCACTCAACAAATTACAGGTGTACACTCCTTAAAAGAAAAAAAGAACACAAATAAAGCAACAACAATCCTTTCTATGAAAATACCATAGTCAGAGAATTTTACCAATTAAAACCGGGTTATACACCAGAGAGTATCTCTTACAAAATACACAGGAACTCTATGTACACAAAAGACGAAAACAACCCGTGACACTAGACATGTACCGACAAGTTACAAACGAAGTAAAAAGACTCTATAGATTACAATCTACATATATATAAAAATGAACAATGTCGAAAAATCATTTAACTGACAAAATAGTAATATGTTATAAATAGAGTAACGTGAAAAAAAAAGGAAGTCAAGTAAAACAGACTATAATGTCAGAGGGGACGAGAGAAATCCTACCTAACACAAAAAGGTAGGAAAGTGAAAAGTGGAAAGGTACAGGAATCCAAACACTCATGATGGACAAAGTCGAGACTGTTTGAGACACAGAGAACGGGACCAAAAAAGGAGGACAATGAAGATCACCGGGGACGAGTACACGTAGCATACCACCATTTTCTGTCCGTGGGACCTGTCGAGGAAAGTACGGTGATATTAAAGTCTTCCTTACATAACTTTCAAAGGAAGGATAGTACTACAAAGAACTCTATCAGAACGAATTATTGATACAAAAAAAGGTATAAGAAAAAAAACGGTACTAAAAATTAAGAGGTTCTTCGAAATAATGAAACGATAACACTATTAAAAAAAACCAGTATTAGATTACTGAGAAGATTAAAGTTTAGTGATAGAATAATTACCTTTTTTCGTTTCTTTCAGAAACCGAAGACAATTACGGAACGATACATTTAAATTAACCTATTTTAACATAAACATAGAAACATATACCATTAAAACAAAACTCAAGTTCATAAGAAAAAAAAAAAAAAATTACAAAAATACTCAAAAGAAAACCATCGGATCATATGTTAGGACAACTGTTTCAGTCGACTCATGTCTCCTATGTAAAAATAGCAGACTTTCTACGACTTTATGTACACTTATTTTCCTACAATGTTTTAACAGGTTTTTTTAGACACTTTTCTGCTTAGGAGAGTACAGTCAATTAAAAAATTACTATTCGTACGTACGTACACGTTCAAACACCAAATCCATCTCCTGTAGTACTAAATTTTTGATGAATAGTGGAAAGAAAAGGTCGACTTTAATACAATAGTCATATTAGACACCGGAACCTTAAAAGATTTGTTAGGACAAACACAAAATTCATCATATAATGATTGTCAACACAAAGACATAGGTGTAGATATCACTGGAAAGTACGGCAAGGTGTAACAAGTGGAACCTAAAAAAAAAAGTATAATTATGTTATAAATAAACAAATGGAAGACAGTTTGGAACTCGGGTGTGAAAGGGGTCCGACGGACCCCTCAAGGTCCTTTCCCTTGTATGTCCCGTCTGTGTACTCTTTCTTGATACTCTCCACCTTTGTCGAGGAAGTATACTTCTTCTACTCGATCTGGTGGTAGTCCGTTTTCTCGGGGCACCGGAAACTCTCCCGGTTCGGGTACCGCATCTTCTCGATGACAAAGTCTCTTCCCAAGAACCGTATTGTCACTACTTCGAGGGCTTGTGTCAGGGTGAAGGTCGGGGCCTCGGTCGGTGGGGACGACACCGTCGAGGTCGAGGTCCCTTGAACCGACGACACAGTCTCAGGAAACTTTACCGTGACCAAACCTTCGACACCGATCCTTATTCACTCTACCAGACCCTTGGACCCAGACGGTTCGGCGACACCGAGAGTAACCAGTCACAGAGGTCAGGAAGTGGTGGTAACGTCTGTCACTAGTGAGTTGTCCCCCTTCCAAGAGGGTTAGTCCCTCACCCATCTCTGATTAAACAGTGTCCACAGGTAAAAGTTCCCTACTTCCGGGCTCCGGGCTCTCGACGAGGGGGACGTCTCTTCTGTCCCCGTCCCTCCTCCAAGTGGAACCTGAAGAAAGTTCAAAAGAAGTCCTCGGGAGACAGTTTCCTGAACGTTACAAGAGACATAATGAAGTGACAATCTACGAATTCGAAGTCAACGACTCGGGTTCGAAGACTTAAGTCCACGAAGTACATTGCAAAGAATGGAAGAACTAGACTCAGTTCAAAGAGTCTCACAGACACTGGGTCCAAAAGAAGAGATTCCACTCTTGTCTACTAAGAAATTACTCGATCATATAACTACTGTCCAAGAACGGACATTTCATGAATAAATTACAAATCTCATTATGATGTCATTAAATCTCGTTGTCCTTCGGGAGTCTGTGAAAACCAGGAACGACGATAATAGTTGTAGTATGGACTTTTTAAACTGGAAAGGTAATTTTCACGGCACCTCAAACAGTAGAGACTTCTGTGGTGAGTACGACATGGAGTAGATCTATTACTCAACGTGAGTGACCCATCTTGTATTATAGACTGTGAAGACATATCGGTTTTGTTACAACTCAAAATAGAAATATATAAAGTACCTAAAACTTGTTACTACTTTTTAGGTATAATTAACCTCCTAGAGTATTTAGGAATGGGGAATGATGGGAAGAGAAAACGTACTTTTACTCTTGAAAAGTACCGGGAAAACCACTGTACACCAAAGTAAAGTCCTTGCTGACTGGAGACTCCTACACCGGTAGCTTAAGTGAGTCCTCCTCACCCTTAAGGATCTGGGAGGAGTCTCCCGGAACATGTCCCTGCACTACGACCTCTGGATGTCCTTGGACGACAGACACCCACTCCTACTGAAGGAAGGTCTCGACGGGAACCCATAGACATAAAAGGGACACACGGGGAACCCTCCGGGACTACAGAAAGTAGACTCTCAAGACCACTGACCCCGTACTGTGTCGAAGTGTTCCAATTTGCCTGGGAGAAGTCTACGACACAGACAAAGTACAGTATAGACTCCAACAGGGTGTCGAATTAATACATGTTTCGAGTGACCGTTTACAATTTTTTTTTGGGTTTTTTGTTTTTTGGGCTAAAGGAGAAAAGATGGAAAACTGAAAACCGACCCACAAATTTTTTTAGGTGTCGTGAAATCTAAAGAAACAAAACTATTGCGACTTATAAATAAACAAAAGGGAACGAACAAATGAAAAAATACCGACGTGGTAAGACGTACACCCTAGAATCAAGGGATTCCTAGTTTGGACGTGGGGGACGTAACCTTTACGTCTCAGAATTGGTGACCTAGTGGTCCCCTCAGGATCTTAAAGACGAAGACTAGAATTATAATAGAGGTGTAACCTCGGACTCTTTTTCGAGACCTGTCACCCCTCACTACATTTTCATCGGTTTTGATGTTGTATATTTCTTTTTGCTCATAGAGATTTCCCGACAAAAAAAGACAAATCCTCACCCTGTTCAACCACCTAACCTAGGAGACACCAACAATGAATCCTTTTACATTCTCACCCATCTCTCTAGCAGAAAAACTAGGATCTAGGATGCTTCCCTCGTATACACTCAGAGCGTCCGAGAATCGAACGGTAGACATCCGACTCGCGTACCAGGGTAGAGTTCTACGACATTACAGACTGGAAGTACAACACAATCAAAATGAGAACACGACGAGACGGGGTAGACCCTTACAGTCGACAAGGACTACAAGGTAAGAGGAATGAAACATAGTAAAATGGAGAAGTTAAAGAAACTTTATATAAGGACTTCCAGACTTTAAAATAGATCAAAGGAACGACACTATTAGGTGGATACAAATTAACCGTCGGAGACCACTCAGACACACCTCACCTAAATCATCCATTGTCTTTTGACACTACCTCTGTGATAAGGATTACAATAAAAGAACGAGACATGTTTCAGTGGTGAACTTCGATAGGTCATCTCACCAGTCATACAAGACCCTACTACTCTCTCTTTCATAGTGCTCTCGGACTATGTAGAAAGGTCCAATAAAAGACCAAAACCTCTGAGACAGTTCCCGTGGTACTGTCACAACAACTACACATAGTTCCTGGTATATAAAATCGGAGACATTTACCATACCCTTAAATAGGGTCCTGTTGAAACAGGTTCAAGTGTAAGAGCATAGACACCCCGATAACCGACACGACAACAAGATAGGTAACATTCATAAAATAGTGACTCAAGTTTAAAGATACAATGAAAATCACAAAGATAAAACATAAACGTTACGCAACCTACCAACTAACCCCTTACCAGGGATACCACCTTGACCACTAGTCAGGGAGAATTTTAAGAAATATATAAGAAACATGAGTAAATGATAGTCTACATACTAAAGGTGTATAAAAGAGAAAATGACAACTAACAGAAAAGTTTGAGGAACGTGAAATTACGACTCATCAAATATTAAAACTATATCAAGTTAAATAATTATAGACCAAAATAAAACACCGGACACGAAAACCACAATATAGACCATTTAGTAAACACTCAGGTCAAAGGTCTTTGTAAAGGACGTGCAAATGAAGATCCTCAAAATATGTAAACCCTGAATCCAAATCCAGAAACTTGGGAAAACTCAAACAAAAACAGACATCACATTCTATCACAAGGTTCATTTAAGAAAACGACCACCCATAAGTCAAAACAGTTGTATAAAACAAAGTATCTGACGAAGGGGGTAAATCATCAAAAATGTGGGAACACTTTGTAGAAAACTTGTAGAGGCGTTCTCCACAAAAACAAAAACAAAATTAGTAAGAAAAATCCAGACGACCACGACGACGACGATTCAACGTAGTCAGCACAGACTGAGACAGGCTGGGGTGTCTGCCGTCGGGTGGTCCGAGGAGACAGGGACACTAAGAGGTCCGTCTTTGTGACCGCACCAAACGGTAAAAGAAGAGGTTACGTACGTATGTACGTACGTACGGTTCAGTGAAGTAGACACAGGCTGAGACACGCTGGGGTATCTGCCGTCGGGTGGTCCGAGGAGACAGACACCCTAAGAGGTCCCTTTTTATGACCTAACCCAACGGTAAAGGAAGAGGTGAAAAATTCATATCAATTAATTGTTCCAACACAAAGTCCATATGTCGTCAAATGTTCTATGAGTTATATCAAGGGACTCGATATAGTATCCAAGGACAACAAATAGATAAAACATATATGTAATCAAACATTTATAAGTCTGAGGATTAAATAGAGAGGGAAAGGACAGGGGTAGTGGTAGGACATGATAGGGGAAACCATTGGTATTCAAACACAAAATACGACCACTCAAATAAAACACTTATTCACGTAAACATAGTAAATAAAGTCAAGTTGTATATTATAGGATACTATGAACAGAAAGAGACAGACTAAAGTGAATCTTATTAGGGGTTCAGACATATAACGACGTTTTGCACAATGAAACAACACAAAATACGACACCCCCACCGTTGGGTGAGGTCACAAGAACGGACCTCTTAAAGTACCTGTCGTCTCAGACCGTCCGACGTCCAGTACCCCAGAATTTCTCAACCTGTGCTGACTCGATGAAAGTGAAGTGTTATAAAGGAACATATATACATGGTGTATAAGAAATAGGGAAACAGTCACTTGTAAATCCAACGACGGTACAAAACGGACCATATTTATCACGACGATTATAGTAACCCCACGTACATAGTAAAACTTAATCAAAAGTAGGAAAGACCTATATACGGGTCCTAACCTTAACGACCAAGTACACTATCGAGATCAAAATCAAGAAATACCTTGGAGGTACGATAAGAGGTTTCACCGTCATGGTTAAATACAAGGAAGGTTGTCCCATCCTCCCAAGAGAAAAAAGGTGTGGGAGAGTTCGTAAATAACAAACATCCCAAAAACTACCACCAGTAATACTGGTCACACTCCACTATGTAAAAACACCAAAACTAAACGTAAAGAGAGGATTCATCTCTGTAGTTTGTAGAAAAGTCCACTGATAACCGGTAGACAAACAGAGGCAACCTCTTCATAGACAAAACTAGAAGACGGGTCAAAAACTAACCGAACAAACAAACAAATAAAACTATAATTCGACATACTTGACAAACATATAAAACCTTTATTTAGGGAATATCCATCGTAATAAACGTATATATCACAGGATCAGGTTTTCAACTTAAAAACAAGAAAAAAACGAAAGGAAACGAAACGTTTTTCCAAAATTTAAATTAATCCGGAGTAAACAAACTAAAACGAAAATAATGGTACTGAGAATTCTCTATCTAAATTTTTTTAAAACGACTGTAAATACAGTCACAAAACGTAAACAAAAGGTGATACTTAAAATATCATAGACCAGAACGTAAATCTACAAATTGTGTAAAACTCAAATAAAAACAGACACCACAATCTCTTACAACATTAAAGTAAGAAAAAGTACATTGATAGGTAAATAGGGTCGTAGTGAATAATTTCTCTGAAGAAGTAAGACATAAGAAAGGAGGAAACAATATCTTATTAACTGAGATTCATTTTACCAAATAAAGACCCAAAAGACAGGACAAGATGACTAGACACAAAGACAAAACACGGTAGTAGTACATTGAAGGGACGACCGAGTCTGCCATTTCGGTAGACGGATGTTACGTCCTCTGGGTCCAAGTCAGGGACCCAGTCCTTCTAGACGACCTCTTCCTTTACCGTTAGGTGAAGTCATAAGAACGGACCTTTTGGGGTACCTGTCTCCTTGGACCATCAGATGTCAACTACCCCAAAGTTCCTCAACCTGTGTTGACTCGTTGAAGTGAAACTGAAACAACTGACAGTCAAACATCATATCAGACTTGAGTCCCTTGTACTAAGGAGGTCGAGACAAGAAAGAGTTCTAGTAAAATCTATAATCCCAGAACATAAAACCATTCAAAACCTTTTAATTCAAAAAGAAACAAAATACTTAATACAGTAACAATTAAACTATTCCCACGTAACTTATACATCTAACGGAACCTAATATACCAGTAAAACTGTCACAATGAAGAAAGTCAGGTTCTTGTACCATATACAAACACGGTAGACAAACACAGTAGAAACCATAGTCAGTAGTCGTAGAAGATCAAAGTACTCATGTCAAGAAAACTGAAAAATCCATCCAAATAAGGAATCTTAACATAAGAAAAGAGACTCCACCACTTACCCTAACAAAGTAATTAAAGTGAAACACTATATAGTAATAATCACATATCTATACGTCGTCAAGAGATATATAAAACATAAGTCGTTCAAATGAGACAAGTAACTACTCCAGATCATCAGTAGACCACCGTAGAAGTCCTAAAAGACACACATCGTAGTATCACTGTCAAAATGAAGAAAAAAAAAAAAAAATGGAACTTAAGGAAAATAAACAAAAAGAAAAGACTAACAACACCGATCCTGAAGGTTTTTATACAAGTTAGTTTCACCGTCATCACTTGTAAGAACAGAATAAGTACAACGATTCCCCTCACGAAAGTCAAAAAGGGACAACTCATACTACAATCGACACACAAACTGTATATGTCAGAATTAATACAACTCCATCCCGGGTAGACACGACTGTAAGAGTTCTCAAAAAATAGTATTTACCGTGAACTTAAAACAGTATAGGAAAAGACGAAGATAACTACTAGTATGTCGAAAATCAGAAGTTGACAATGACACCACATAGTATCACTAATTGAACACCTATAACTCTTTAGAACGTAGGGACTTTATTTAGGGTGAACTAGTACCATACTAGGAACTTACAGGAAATTACATAATCATTGACAAACTTAGACGAGAAAACTTGAGTCCCTTCCAGATCCTTTTATTTCGGAAAAGGATGTTTTTTCTCAACCTACGGAGTCTTTCCGAAAACATTGACCCTTCCAGAAGGTCTCAGTCACAGTTGGGGAGGAAAAGAAACTATGAGGAGCTAGAACTCTACTTGTACACACCTTCTTCTTTACTTTATTTACGGTTATCTCTCCAATTAGTATGAACCGTCTCCTTGCGTCCAAATCTATCGGAAAAGGACCTAAAAGGAAGACCAAAGACGATTATTCTAAGAATTGTGTTATAGGACCCTATAACACATACAAAAAGAACTTATATTCGTAAGGTAATATTCAATATTTTAGTCTCAACCTATGTAATGTAACATTTATCATATTGTCCATAATAGGACGAAAGAGGTATATAGTGTCAGTGAAATTTTTAGAGAGAACAAAGACGGGGTATGGGTATCATATTACGGGTATTTGAACGACTTGGTCAAGAAAAGAAAATTCCAGTCATATAATCAAACACGAGAGTCAATAAAAGTGTTTCTGTACGTCAGTGTTCGACTATGGATTGTATTTGGACACATAGAATACGAGGTGCGTCCGGGAAAGAATCAGGACTGGTCAGGAGTGTATCATGGAACTATACCTACCTTTGTAACAAGAATGGATAGTGTAGGGAGATCGAAGACGTATGAGAGTGACATTTCTATTAGAGACTAGTAAATAACTTGTGCAAAGAGTCCTGTACTGGATTTAGTGTGACACGTAGGTACTACTGAGTGTTGGGTAAAACTCTACCCTACCAACTTATTATCAATTTGTCTGATGAAGACAGAACATAAAAGGAACTATAAAAGATTCAAGGCACATAAAAAATTTTTTATAAAAGATCAAATAAGTAAGTCACCCACCAGTACAAAAGTTTATTCAAAAGAGTCAGACATCCAAGTCTAAGTATAGGACCAAGAGAATGGTGAAACACCAGGTTAACCCACACAGAGGACGAGACTAATCTCTTTTTCGTATAATTAAATGGAGTTCGGAAATTTCGTTTAACACGACAGTCATCATTTACAAAACATCATTTATAAGTTTTAAATAAAAACAAATTTTTTCCATTATAGATATAAGACAGTACAAGAAATACTATACTGAAATATAGAAAAAATTTTATATTTAAATAAATAAAATTAACCTCCAATTAATGAAATGTTCTAACATAACCAAAACGGTATGTAGTTGTACACAGGTGGCGTCCATATGTGCACAAGGGGTAGGACTTGGGGAGAGGGAGGAGGGAGGTGTATCGTAGGGAGACCCAGTAGGGTCACGTGGTCGGGGTTCGTAGGTCATAGTACGTAGCTTGGACCTGACCACTAAGTAAAGTATATACTATAATATGTAGGAAGTTACGGTAAGAGGGTTTAGTAGGGTAGGAAAGGGAGAGGGTGTCTCAAGTTTTCTAACAGATATGTAGACACAGAGAAAACGACAGAGTGTATGTCCCAATAGCAATGGTAGAAAGATTTAAGGTATATATACGTAATCATATAACAAAACCACAAAAAGAAAGACCGAATGAAGTGAGAGATATTATCCGAAGTCAAAGTACGTGGAGTAATCTTGACTAAGTTTACTTAGGAAAAATTACCGACTCATTATAAGGTAATACATATACATGGTGTCGAAAGAATAGGTAAGTAGACGACTACCTGTAGATCCAACGAAGGTACAGGACCGATAATACTTGTCAGGACGCTACTTGTAACCCCATGTGCACAGAGAAAGTTAAGACCAAAGGAACCACACATACGGGTCGTCACCCTAACGACCCAGTATTCCGTCAAGTTAAAGGTCAAAAAATTCCTTAGAGGTGTGATAAGAGGTATCACCGACATGATCAAACGTAAGGGTGGTTGGCACATTCTCCCAAGGGAAAAGAGGTGTGGCAGAGGTCGTAAATAACGAATATCTGAAAACCTAGCGCCGGTAAGACTGACTGCACTTTACCATGGAGTAACACCAAAACTAAACATAAAGAGACTATTACTCACTACAACTCCTAGAAAACTACACAAAAAATCGGTAGGTATACAGAAGAAACCTCTTTACAGATAAATCAAGAAACCGGGTAAAAAACTAACCCAGCAAATCAAAAAACCTCAACTCCACGTCCTCAACGAACATATAAAAACTCTAATCAACAAACAGTAAACGAAGTAAACGATAATAAAAGAGGGTAAGTCTTCCGACAGAAAAGTGGAACGAATATCAAAGGAAACAACACGTCTTCGAAAATTCAAATTTATCCAGGGTAAACAAATAAAAACGAAAATAAAGGTTATAAGACCTCCACCCAGTATCTCGTAGGACGACACTACATACAGCCTCTCATAAAACCGATACAAGAGGAGATCCTCAAAATATCAAAGACCAGAAGGCAAATCTAGAAATTAGGTAAAACTCAAATAAACACACATACCACAATCTTTCACTAGATCAAAGGAAGAAAATGTTCACAACTAGTCAAAAGGGTCGTGGTGAACAATTTCTCTAACGGAAATTAGGTAACATATAAGAACGGAGGAAACAGTTTCTATTCCACAGGTATCCACGCACCCAAATAGAGACCCGAAGGATAAAACAAGGTAACTAGATATAAAGACAGAAACACGGTCATGGTATCACAGAACTACTGACACCGAAACATCATCACGGACTTCAGTCCGTCCAACTAAGGAGGTCAAGGTAAGAAGAAAGAGTTCTAACGAAACCGATAAGCTCCAAAAAACATAAGGGTACGTTTAACACTTTAATAAACAAGATCCAAATGTAATATAGAAGAGATTGTAAAATAAATAAAAAATTAACTTCCTATTACCGAAATGGCTGAAAACAAAAGACAGTTTGGAGTTGATGTAATATAGAACATACACAAAGTGAACGTTGTAAAAAGTCGTTATAACACAGACTGGGATCAGTTATTTATGTGTTTCGTGAGTGAAAAATAAATAATATAAAACCACGGTAATTTGACCCATTAATTCTTATCACGTACCAATCTCTAATCGGAAGGAACCACCGAGTCATCATTTCTTAAGTAGACGAGTACGTCTTCTACGTCCAAACTAGGGACTCAGTCCTTCTAGGGTACCTCTTCCTTTACCGTTGGGTGAGGTGATAAGAACGGACCGTTTAGGGTCCTGTCTCCTCACCTCACTCGATGTCAGATGTCACAACGTTTCTCCTTTTGGACTGACTCGCTGATTTGTTGTTGTATCCATCCCTAACGAAACAAATAACCGACAATCTTTTGACCACTTATAAAATGTAGAATTAAATACACAGTAAATGTATACTGCCAGAAAATCGTACATAAGACGTTATGTCGACTGTGTATGATAACAATTACAACATTTTACGGAAAAGAAAAATCCATGTATCAAGATATCGTCTAAATCTTTTGATACAACAAAGGTTTTTTAACAAAATAAGTATAAGAAGTAGAAGAGTAAACAAAAGTTAACATTTGTTCGTTAATGCTTATCAATTAATAATTAACCCATTCGAACCAAAACCTAATAACTGACAATGTTATATATCATATAACAAATCTTAAATAAATACATGTCATTCAAACGTCTTATGTTACTATCACGTTATAAAAAGAAAAGTTAAACTCTGTTGACAACTATGTAAGGATTCCCAGGACCATCTTTTTGTGAGAGGAAAACTCACAACCGTATTGTAACAGGTCACACTCACACACAAACCGCATACAAAAAATTTTGATCAGATGGAATTACCACTTAAATACAATATGAAAGAATTCAATTCTTAAGATAAGGGAATCACAAAGATTTGTGAATTCCAGTAGTAACACCACAAAGTATTGCACTACATTCATAATGAAAACCACATTATATATAAGTTGTACTTTGTAAATAAAAACTTAATAACACTCGTCCTATTGATACTAAGAAAAATAGAACATCTATAGCGAGGATGTGTACACTAGTTCGAAAATGTTGGGTTTCACTTGTCACTATTTGTTCTTTGTAAGGTTTTTAACTACGTCCCTTCTGGACTTTCGACACTTTAGTTTGTAAAAGTAGAAACCCTTTCAGTCTTTTTATACACACTGAAACTCATAGTCCCCTCTCTACTGTTTTCTTTAATGTTTCCCTGTGGACATTCGGAATTACCTTTACACGGACTATCTTCTCTAAGCGTACTATCTTTCCTATATTCGTAGTTCGGGAAACCTTTCTCTAAACCTAAATTGAAACTCTTATTTGACGTCTATAAAGTTTGACCGTCCTATTAGAGACTTATATTACTTCAATTCTCAAGACAGTTGTTGTTAAAGAGTAAAAGTGGTGAAGTTTCTTAAGGAGGAACACAGGTTTGGTCACAAAGATTATATATACCCTTACTAAAATACTTAGGAAGTCATTATTGTGTTCTTGAGTTTCGTGTTTCCCTTTTTGGAATGTTTACACCACTCACACCGTTCGGGAAAGCACATTTCAGTTGGGAAAATTCAGTAGTCTGTCAAGTATGACCTCTCTTTGGAATGTTTAGACTACTCACACCGTTCCGGAAAACACATTTCAGTTGGGAAAATTCAGTAGTCTGTCCAGTATGACCTCTCTTTTGAATGTTTACACTACTCACACCGTTTCGGAAATGAGTGTCGAGTGTGGAGTCCTCTGTATTCTTTTAAGTATGTCCTTTCTTTAACAAATTTACGCTATATACACTGTTTCAGAAGCCGGCTTTAAGTTTGGAACGATCAGTAGTCTGCCAAGTATGACCTCTCTTTGGAATGTTTACACTACTCACACCGTTCCGGAAAGCACATTTCAGTTGTGAAAATTCAGTAGTCTGTCAAGTATGACCACTCTTTGGAATGTTTACACTACTCACACCATTCCGGAAAGCACATTTCAGTTAGGAAAATTCAGTACTCTGTCAAGTATGACCTCTCTTTGCAATGTTTACACTACTCACACCGCTCCGGAAAGCACATTTCAGTTGGGAAAATTCCGTAGTCTGTCAAGTATGACCTCTCTTTGGAATGTTTACACTACTCACACCGTTCCTGAAAACACATTTCAGTTTGGAAAATTCAGTAGTCTGTCAAGTATGACCTCTCTTTGGAATGTTTACACTACTCACACCGTTCCGGAAAGGACATTTCAGTTGCGAAAATTCCGTAGTCTGTCAAGTATGACCTCTCTTTGGAATGTTTACACTACTCACACCGTTCCGAAAAGGACATTTCAGTTGGGAATATTTCGTAGTCTGTCAAGTATGACCACTCTTTGGAATGTTTACACTAGTCACACCGTCCCGGAAAGCACATTTCAGTTAGGAATATTCCGTAGACTGTCAAGTATGACCTCTCTTTGGAATGTTTACACTACTCACACCGTTCCGGAAAGCACATTTCAGTTGGGAAAATTCCGTAGTCTGTCAAGTATGACCACTCTTTGGAATGTTTACACTACTCACACCTTTTCAGAAGGCCGTTTTTGGTGTAGAAGTTGAAGTGACCTCTTAAGTATGACCTCTCTCTGGAAAGTCTACAATACTTACACCGTTCAAGAAGTCAGTTTTAAGTGTTGAATTTTCTGTAGCCTCTTGTGTATATCTCTTTGGAAAGTTTACAAAGCTAACACCTTTTAGGAAATGAGTCCATAGTCGTGAGTGATTTGTAGTCTTTTAGGTATGTACTCTCTTTGAGTACACTTACACCATATACCATCTTAAGAAGTTTAAAGTTTCAAGTTTTAAATGTGGGATTACAACGAGTCTCTTAAGTAGGATGACTCTTTGGTATGTTTATAGTACTCACACCGTTGTAGAATCCGAAGTACTCTTTTAAGTATGACCTATCTTCGGTCTATATATACATAAATAATCAGTCCAGAAATCTTGTACTTAAGTAAGATCTTTCTAAGGAGTGGTTAAAGTGTCGAAAAAAAATTTTTTTATTATTATTGGGATAGGAGTGTAGAGTGGTCATCATAGTTTCATAAATAGGACCTCTTTTGTGTGTCGTTACATTACACACACCGTTCCTAGAATGGGTTTTCAGTGTTCTATCCTTATAACACCTCGGTATGAAGGGTCTGAGTCACCTACACCGTTTAGGAAACGGAAAAAGTGATATACATAAGAGACTACTGAAATCAAGTCCATGAGTCGTTGACGATATTCAGGTATAAACTTCTCTTCGATATCTCTAGAAAAGCACATTTTCTTTGGGCTTAAGATTGAGTCGTTTTTACTAAGAAACCCTGTCATCAGGTCGTAGAAAAACCAGAGGACCGAAAGGACCTATTTCAGTGATAAGGAACAGGTTGTTCATAAGAGAGTCAAAAAACCGGACAACACACCCCTCGAGATTCGAACCGAAACCATTATGTAACTAGTTTACGTAAACGATGTACGCAAAGTGCTACCAGAGACCCTTCCTTAGTTGCTCTACTTCCCTGGCTGAAGTAATCTATGTTAAGTAAGTGCAGGTACAAAGGCCCTTTTTGTGTGTCGGAGTTAATGCTTTAAGTTATCATAAACACTTAATCGTTTTCCGTCCCCTCTTTTATTACACTGTGATCTTGTACTGAGTAGTACCAGTGATCCTAGTCCTTTGGGAAGGCATGTATCAGGTCGGACAATATTTTGTATTACAAGACGGTTGACTGGAACTTGTCTCATCCGTTCTACAATTTCCCGGACCCGAAAAGCATCCTCCTCTCCTTGTGAATGGTCCCTGACTACCACACGATCCTTGTTACGTATCCTTATCCCAGTATCAGAGGTAACCTATCTTTATTGACAACATATATACTAATTTCTTTTCAATGAGAATAAACACCTTTAACTTCTGTCTCGACAGTGCCAGAAAAATCTCGCCCTGGACCCCTGACCTCAGCTACTCTTCTTCCTGCGTCCCCTGGGTTCAGAGTTCACTTTGTTCACACGAAATAAACGTCTTCGTGTACAAATATATAGAAATATGTTCCGTTGAAATCCGTAATTTTTTAACTCCTTTTTGTTTCGGTTCGTTTATTGTTATAACTTTCCCGGTCTTTCATAAGGTATAGGACTCCTTCTCCCCGTATTGACTTATCTAATGGAAGTTCATTTTCCAGTGACTTCCCTCAGTGACTTACCTAAGGTTCGTCTACGAGAAAGAGTACTGGAGTCAGGACTCTTGACGCACGTCGAGACGAACAAGGACAAAAGGTCCTTGACTATTTCTTATCTCAGAAACTCTTTGCCGTGTGTTTTCTTCTTTTATAGTACAACCTAGGAAATTTCAACTTACACGGGACTGTCCAGGGGGAAAAAATAAAAAAGTATCAACTCCTACTGACATCAATGAAAACACTTTTTCCGGAACTCGTTCACTCAAACAAATCAAACTTGTTAAAATCAACTTTCCGTAGCCATACAATGTTTATTTTAGTGGTCCTATTAATAGTCACAATATCAAGGTGTAGGTTATGATACACATTACGGAACTAGAAGCTCCCAGATCGGGTCTATTAACTAGTCGATCGACAAGTCGATTCCAAAGGTTTAACAACCCTCTCCCATCTGAGAATCTCTTCCAAAGTTCCTAAAGGAAAACGTTGTTGACATGAAATTTCCTTCGTAATAATACGTATAGAAGGTTTACTTTAAACTAAAAAAAGGGTTAACATTCGTGATACCAACTTGGTTTCTCCTCACTGTGTTTTAACTCATCTTAAGGTTAGTGTCAAATTATTATGAACAAAAACTTTTAGATAATTAACTAGAGGTCGGGTAACCTACCGACAAAAATTAAGGACTTAAAATAGAACTTGAAAAAGTAGAAAGACTTGGACTCACTGGGTATATCATACTCGTAGAAATCAGGTCAAAACTTATTTCTAAACACAAACTTAACTTCAATCATTTCGTCACAGACACTATCATCGTCACCACTTTTACCGATAACTGGGGGTTTACGGTTCTTAGTTCGTAGATTAATTAGCGAATCTAGTAGTCTCATTAAATTACTGATTGACCCTTCATACAGAACGGTACCCTGGGTGAAAGGTCCCAGCAACCTCTAGACGACCGTTGGTGTCTGATGCAGCTCTAGCTTCTTAGTTTTCCCTAATCAAAAAAAAATCTCTTTATCTCTAAATTCTGTTCATATGTTAAGCGTTAGATCTGTTCAGTGTCTTGTATTTCAGTATAATTTGACATTCAAAGGATACCGCTATTGTTTTCCTTCCCCTTACGTTCGAACATATTTTATACTTACTAATATTACCTTCCTTATCAATGATACTGATACCAGGGACACTTTATAGGTCAGGTTCAAGGTTCAAAAAGTCATAAACATCGTTCAAAGGTCCACTGGGTAACGAGTCCGGGTTAAACAAATAACTCCTGTTAAACTCCTGCTCCTCCACGGTAAGGTGGTAGTTCGGTCGGTTCCTCAGGAAACAGTACCTTCACAAGGTAACTTGACAACCATTAGAAGGTACAATGAACTCATTGTATTACTGTGTATCATCACAATTATAGTAGACTCGTCAAGCTATTGGTGTATGGTATCCCAGGGGTTAGTTGTCACCACATTAACCGGTGTTTGTAATTAAAGGTACTAAATCGCACTGTAGATGAGTTATTTGTCATATAAATTTTAGGAATATTCATTTGGGGAATGTAAGGTTGAAAACAGTAAAAGGATCGCAAAACCATCATAACTGTACCAAGAGTATTTTCCTGTCCCGTTATTTGTCAGATTTGTTACACACCTTCAAGAAAAAATCTCCGTCCTACTTTCGGGTTCAGACAACTGATTGTAAATATGTATTAAGACGACTCGGGTACGTATTTCCTTCCTCAAATATCGGATCTCTTTACAATTAATTAGAAGGAAGCAAGAGTCCTACTCTCCCGGGGAGGTTCGAGGTTCCTCCTCCGTATACATGACTCAGTAATCACTTATGTTGGCCAGGATATAGACAGGTAAGATGCAGGACGTTATTTCCCCCCCAATCCATATATTCGGGTTATTCACACTAATTAGTTCAGTCGGACTCGCCTCCTTCGTTTTCGTTCGTATCACTGTTTTTATAAAAGTCCTAAGGCTCCGTAAGGGACAACTCTTTGGTCTAAAAGTCGAACTAATCATTCCCAAAAATAGACAGGGGTACAGCCCTATAGTATTCCAGCTACTGGAGCTCACGTCACAAAGAACCTTTAAAAAGTTCAGCGGTACCGAACATGACCTTTGAGGAGGACCCCTAAAGTGGCAAAGAAGAGATAGAACTTACGGTCACCGAGGAGACCCCACCTAGAAGGTTTCTCCCTTGGTTGACTAAAGTAACCCAGGTAGACCTCTTTATGTTCGTATGGAGAAAGGTACATTATAATTAAAAGGCCTAAAGGTAAATCAGTTGGGTAGAACTATGGTTTACCCGTCTCCTTTCCTCTATAGAAAGTTACGGAGTTTTACAAAAAGACGAAAGAGTTTTATAGGCGAACGTAGTTCAAATTTTAAAAATTTGTTTATTTCGACATAATTGTTATCAATATCCTAATTTCTTATATAACGTAACCTTAGAACCCCAGGAAATTACCTGGTCTTGGACCTCCAGACCTCAGCTGCTATTCTTTCTCTTTCTGTCTGTGTCCCTGGGTTCGAGACTACCTCGTTTCCACGAAATTACGAGAAAGACACTGATATATATCCGACAACATGTTCTTTAAAGAAAACTATTTCTAGTCTTTTGGTTTACATGTCGTTGGCAATGGTTCCCTTGTTCCCTAATTACTCTGTTAGGTATGGAATTTTTTCTCCTAGTTCTGATTCGTCAAAACAGGATTCCTCTTACAAATGACTTCCACAAAGTTCGGACAGAGTGGGATACTGGAGTCAGGACCCTCGTCGACTATTCCTTGTCTCCTAAATACTCTTTGTCGTGCAACCTTAGGAGGACAATTTGTAAGGAACTGTTAAGGGTGAATAAATATTATAAACATTTTTCCCAAGACTGGTAAACTCAAACAAATCAAGATTTTTAAAACGTACTTCCGTTGTCACTCACTGTTTATATTAACAGTTTTGTTAGTGGTTTTAATGTAAAGGTCTGGGTCACGACAGTCATTACGAAACTTTGGTAGGCGGACCCAGATTGGGTCTATCAACTAGTCGATCAACAAGTCGATTTCCAAGGTTTAGTCACCTTCTCCCGTCTACAAATCTTTTCTAAAGTTTCTAAAGAAAAACATTATTAACATGTAAATCTCTCCGTAATACATATAAAACATTCACTTTAAACTAAATAAGGGTCAACATCCATGATAATAACTTAACTTGTCCTAGTTACGTCTCTTTATCTCCCTTTGTTGTCTTACCCTTTCTGATCTCTAGAGAAGTTCTTTAATCTCTGTGGTTCCCTTATAATTAAAAGGACTAAACCGGACTGTGAACAGGGTTGTTTGGTCTCATATAAATTTCAAGAATAATCATTTGAGAAACGTATCACAAGAAACAAGAAAGGGATTGAGAAAGGGATTTCAAAGTCATCATATTTGTAACAAGTGCCTGTTTCTTTCCCGTCATTTATTAGATTCGTTATAGACTTTCAGGGTAAACCTCCGTCCCGTTTTCGGGTTCAAAGAAACGATTGCAAATACGTATTAAAATGACCCGGGTATGTGTTTCCTTCCTGAAGTATTGGATCTCTCTATGATCAAAGGGAAGAAGTCCCACACCGAGGTCCCTCTTCCGTATACATACCTCAGTAACCAATTATCCTAACCAGGAAAGAGACAGGCAAGATGTTGGACTTCATTTCCCCCCAACCCATACATTCGGGTCATTCACACTAACTAATCAAGTCGAACTCAACCCCCCGCCGCCCCCCCCGCGGTCGTTCCTTTCGTTCGTCCCGTTGTTTTTATAAAAGTCCTGAGGCTCCGTAAGAGATAACTCTTTGACCTAAAAGTCGAACCTAATCACTCCCAAAAATCAACAGGGGCTCTCCCCTCTAGTATTCCAGCTACGGCGACTCCCGCCACGAAAGACCTCTAGAAATCTCGGTGGTACCGGACACAACCTTAAAGAAGGAGGACCCCAAAAACAACAGAGCGGAGAATACAACTTCCGACCTCCGGGAGAACCCAGTCTAGAAAGTTTCTCCTTCGGTACACTCAAACAACCTAGGTAGACCCCTTTATGTTCGTATGGGGAAAGGGATATTCTAATTAAAGAGTCTAAAGGTAACAAATAAGTTGGACAGAACCATGGTTTATCCGTCTCCTTCTCTTCTCAGGAAGTTAAGGAGCTTTACAAAAAGACGAGAACAGTTCCATAGAGGAACACCATTCAAATTTTTAAAATCTTGTTTATTTCGATATAATTGTTATCAATATCCGAATTTCTTATATAACGCAACCTTAGATCATTTTAGTCGAGACCTATTCTTTCTATTTTCACAAGGACACATAAGGGGGAATGAATTAAAAAGTAAACATCTAAGTCACACATTACACAAACTTTTCTTCTTAAACATAGATAGCTCTGTACATTCTTCCTTCTCCTTCTTTCAAGTCTCGTTACTCAATTGTAGGTAAACGGTATTTTAAGTAAACAGTCTTTGGAAAAAATATACAAACATAAGTAAAATAAACGGTAAAGAATATAGAAAAATAATTTTCGTATGTAGAAAAGAAATCGTTGATACTTCACAGAACATGTAATCGTAAAATATCTTACCACGTATATAAATAATGTGTAATATTATATATATAAAAAAAGACATATAAATAATTATCAGATTTTTAGAGTCAAAAAGACATTCTTTTTGAAAAACATTCTCCTTCAATCACAAGTCATTAATTACAAAATTTTAGAAATAACCTTTACTCGAGCCATAAATTATTTGAAATTAATAAAGTAAATCGTGTTAAAATACTTAAATTCAATTGGGTTAGGATTCTCTAATAAAATCCATCTGCAAAACTTTTATAAATATAATCTCAAATAGATTTTCAAAAGTAGAGTAAATATATAAATATATATATATTTCTCAATGAAAAAACAACTGTTTGTCAAATGGAATTTAGATCCATGTTATTTTCATAATATATTACTACTAAATTCTGTACGGAATTAATCTAATCGTTTGTTAATATAAATTTATTTGTAAATTATAACTTAAAAAAGTCAAGTGCACTTGAACTTAAATTTATCTCGAGTAATTAAAGTATAATAGGTTTTTGTTTCTGTATGTAACTCTGTATCTATTAAAATCTATCTGTCTATATCAAAAGGTGAACTGTAAATTTTATAGAAAAACTATATATATAAAAAGAAAAAAAAAGGGACTCAAGGTGGTTAAACAAATACAGACCTCAGGGTCTATCTCACCCGACACATAAGGTTCCTGTACTATTCTCAATTTGAAATCCAAAGAAGAGTCCGGACAAAAACAAAAGGTCCGTCTTAATCTCGAGGTTTTTTCATAAAATTGTTCAATTGGAAAAGGATTGATGTATACATTCTTCTTGACCAAAACATTAAAGTTTTTTATAAAATAAAATTAGTCAAAAAAGACCTCAGATTTCTTATAGTACCGGTGAGTCATAGTCTTTATAGTGAAGAGGAAAAACATCAATGTTATATAATAATTACTATATACGTACTCCCTTAACGACAGTGTAACCTATATTTCGGAACCGATGTTTTAAAAGTGTTTATTATCCTAACAATTCATATAGATCTCCATTGTGTCAGATAACTTTAGAAAATACATCGGACTACACTAATCCTTTTCCCTCTCTCTTTCACTTAGAGAGAGCCAGATTTCACACATTTCCATATAAATTTTTCGTTAGAAGATTTGGTCATTATTATTACACGGTTAAAACTCCTTATCATCATCCTCTACCCTAGGGACCAATATCACGTGGGTACCCTAAGTATCTACGTAATTGAAAAGATTCCAGACAATTCTCTACAGTAAACAATCTAAAGAAAAAACATTGTTTTTATCTCAAGGTTCCTCTCATTCTAAGGAGTTATACAAAATTAAGATTAACACACAGACATTCAAGAAAGTCAAGTCAAGTCAAGTCACCGAATCAGCACAGACTGAGAAAAACTGGGGTACTTAACGTCGTGCGGTCCGGAGGGACAGGTAGTGGTTGAGGGTCTCAAGTGAGTCTGAGTTGCAGGTAACTCAGTCACTATGGTACGTCGGTAGAGTAGGAGTCAGCAGGGGAAGAGGAGGACGGGGGTTAGGGAGGGTCGTAGTCTCAGAAAAGGTTACTCAGTTGAGAAGCGTACTCCACCGGTTTCATGACCTCAAAGTCGAAGTTGTAGTAAGAAAGATTTCTTTGGGGTCCCAACTAGAAGTCTTACCTGACCAACCTAGAGGAATGTCAGGTTCCCTGAGAGTTCTGAGAAGAGGTCGTGGTGTCAAATTTTCGTAGTTAAGAAGCCACGAGTCGAAAGAAGTCTCAGGTTGAGAGTGTAGGTATGTACTGGTGACCTTTTTGATATCGGAACTGATCTGTCTGGTATTCAAGAAATCATCGGACATTAAAAAGAAAGCATTCCCCGGTAACAAGACACGTTTATCCGAGCAGTAAGAAGGTTCAATAAAATTATTAACGAAACAATTTACTTGTCACCGGGGATCTTTTTTACACCTTATATATAGACTCAAACGGTAACGTATTCATTCAGGGAAGGATAATCTAATTCCCCACGTAGATAGTGTATTCCAGAATTACTACGTCCGACCGGAAAGTCAGGAAGTATACCCATCTAAACTTATAAAACTATTTAAAGAACATGTAACCAAACTCTTAAGGACGTTAAACCGTTCTCTAAGAAACATATCCGGTCCAAACCCCGGTATTGACAAACCTTTATTATCATTATAGTCTAGGTCACAACTCCTCTGGTCTTTTAGAACATGGTAATTAAAATTATAAATATAAACCACCCCGTATAACTCTATGGTTATTACAGGTATTCCTAACAAAAACTAGACGGGTTAGACGAACAGGTATGTAATAATCTCCTCAATTATCTTTACATTCCGTTTTCTTCATTAACTCGTTAAAACAGGGGGAAAAACTTAACGGTATCTTAGACTCTACTGTAGTAGTAAACTTAGAGAGGAAATATTAGACTTAGTTAATGAGGTCCCTCTTGTCATTAAGGAAATCTTCAGTTTGACCTAACCGGTTCATTTTCTGGCTTCCAAACACCCCGTCCCCAGGTTTTTCAGACCATCTATGAGATCTTCCCTGACGAACTCCCAGTTCCCTTTTTAGTAAATCCCGACCATAAAGCTACCGTAGTGACGGTCTACAACTCCCTTTTCTGTCTTAAACGGGGACCAAAAACAACATCCCATGGACCCGCCCCCTCTCCCCCCAGGGAACAAACCCCAAAGGGCCTTATCCAAAAGGAAGTTATAGTTTAAATCTGAATGTCAGAAACAGGGTTACGCAAGGAGATGTCGTCGCTCCCGTCTAAGAAGTTTCAAAAAATAATCGGAAGAATCCCGTCAGGGAAAGATTTACCAAAAATAGAGGTGTACATTTCATAGGAAGTAAAGGGAAAGATCTTCTGTCGTCGGTAACAGAATCGATCGTAAACGTAGAAAACTCAAAGACTAACATCTAACGCTGTTCGGAAGTTTATTAATTATTATCAGGGTCAGAGTGCTTAACCTTGCTATCGAGAAACTGTAAGGACTAAACGTAAGAGTATTCGTTCATTAAAGAGATCGACAAAAAACCGAAGAGGCTAATGTCATACCCTTTATTGTCAAAGATTAGCTCGATTTTATAGTCGTATTGTAACTAATCCAGGAACATTACAAAATCACATCGATGGACATCCGAGAGAAACTCCTCATTAAACTAGGGTTCGAAGTTCCCGGTGACAAAAGGTAACAAGTACGTTATTCCCTCCCGTAACATAAACTCGGAGATACCATAGTTTAACAGACTGCGGTCCATTGTAAAGTTTTCATTAAACCAAACCCCCTCACGGTCGAGCTCGTAAGAACAATCGTACTAGAGACCGATATAGTACTTTGGTGTAACAGGTAACATCTATAAGAGGACCAAATTCCTCTCGAAAATAATTTCAAGCGGTTAGTATCCCTTATTGTAAAGGTTATCTTCTACGGTGTTGTAAATCTCCGAGAAATCACTGTCCGCTTACACCTGGTATGTATCAATGTCGGAAAAAGTAAACAACGTACATTCTTTTATAATTACGGCAGTATAACTCCATAATACACGGGAACTTGCAGTCCTAAAGAATTTTGACCTTTCTACCTCTTGGTAGTCACAGTCCTTGAACACTAACGTTTCGGACATTAAGTCTCTGGGAGTCAGTGTCTCCTCTCACTCATTCACGACTAAAAAACGTTTATACTCAGACACGGTTCCTGAAAAACAAGTCTTCTCGTACTTTTCAGCAACGACTTGGTGCGTTTCTAGGTACGTCATTTTCATAGATGGGTTTGAACATTCGTTCTTATGGGTAACCGAAAACCGTATACTCATTTTAGTTAAAGGGTCGGGAGAGGTCCTACGAAAGGTGAAGCAACATTAGGTCTAAAACGATCGAAAAGTCAGAAACCCAATAAAAAGATTGTTTGGAGTGTGGAAAACTATTACAAGAAATTTCAAAAGTAATGTAAAAATGGAAGTTTGTTTGCTCTACGGTAGACCATTCATGAGAGACGTGGGTTTACTTTTGAGACGACATTTGGGAATTCTCAAAAGGTAACTCGTAAAAGTCCTTAACAATTAGGAGGTAGGAGCCTGACATTGGTAGGAAATAGGCATTAGAATCAAGGAGAATATAGAAAGATTAAGAACGAGTCATATAACACCAAAAAGGACAAGATGTCCTGGACAGGTCTAGTTCCCACAGACATCACTTCCCCAAAGAATTTCACGGCGAAAAGACCGAACTGTCAGTCGGTCGACTAATGGAAGTCGACGAAATGAGGGTAGCGACGACACGGGAAACGTTGCGTATTGTCGATGAAGAAATCCGGTTATATATCGTCAATTTTCAGAGTTAGAGAGACTTTACCAATTATCCAAGAGGACAACGACAAAATTTGACAGAAAGAAAGGTATAACGTCGTACTCGTACATATCAGTTTATTCGTATGCACCTTAGGTACATCTATAAATGAGCGACGGGAAACGAATTGAGATCTCGAGCCCAGTCTCGGTGTTAGAGGCGATTGACTCGTGACCAAGGGACCCCCTCTCTAAAGCGAAGATTTTGGACAAGTCGACAGTGGTGTCACATTCGACGAAATACGAAAGGTAGGACTTGTTTCCTTGACGGTAGACATTTATAAAGGTACAGTCCCAACAGATTACCCCATAGGTAATCTAGGAGGGTTCGACGTATCCAATTTCAATCTTTAACCCTTGTTAGCACTAGTCCACAAAGTAAAAGGAAGAGTCCTTCCTTTCACCGTCGTAAATTTACAGGTGTCTGAAATTCGAATCAATGACCAGGATTGTTGTTACTGACTATAAATTCTTCGGATGACAGACAGTAGGTTTATAATTGGAATCTTAAATTCTAAGGTGAGTGTAGTACTCTTCAGTCCTGTCATTCTAAAACAACTAATTAATAAAAATTTCGAAGTCCACGATTATTTCGGCGACGGGGTTAATGAGAATCCGTCACCCCGGTGGGTGCACTTCAATGTAGGTTAAGAGATGCATCTATTCGTTGTCCAACGACCACTCCGGGAGCCCCAACACCGTTTTGAGGGTTCCGGTGTGGAAAAGAAAGTCACTGTTTAAGACTGGAACACCCGTTCGAGTCTCGTCCTCGTACGTCCTCCCGTCAGACTTCTTGGAAATTTTTTATAAAATCCTCTCAGCAGTAGTCTTAGTAATCCAAGATTGTTTCCTCTCTGAAGACCTAAACACGGACGACCGTGTCCTCATCGTAAACTTCGTCGACCCGTCCCGATCATCCTTGTAAAACTTTATAAAATACAACAAGATGAACCCGGAAAACATTTCAAAATAGTAGATGAACTATAAGTACGTCATTCACAAGACAGACAACAACTCATAACCCTCCCGATCTTAAATCGAACTTTACCGTCTTAATGTCGAAATTACCCTCGAGTATCCCCAGTCTTTAGTTGACCTTATAAAAAAGGGATGGACCACTGAGTAAGGTACAAAAAAAACTGGGTCACGGCTTAAAGATTTAGATTTGTTGGAAATAATCCTTTGGTTCCCAAAGTAAATTGGTGACAAACTTTCGTTCGGAGATAAGTAACCGTACTTTGGTTTTCAGGGACTCGAAATTTGTTTACCATTTTATTTCATCTCTTTTCTGCCCCGAAAGGTCGGTAAACTGGGCACAGAATCATGAATGCTGGAGTTATCAGGGACTCAGGAAGACAGGCTTTACGGTGCATATGGTCTCAGGGACAAGCCTACGGTGAAACCCAGGAAATTACCTGGCCTTGGACCACCAGGTCTCAGCTACTATTCTTTCACCTTCTCTCTTTCTCTCTCTTTCTTTGCGTGCCTCTGGGTTCGAGACTACCACGTTTATACGAAAATTATAAAGACACTCATATATATCTGACAACATGTTCTTTAAAGAAAGCTATTACTATTTCTAGTCTTTTGGTTTGCATGTCGTTGACAATGGTTCCCTTTTCCCTAATCATTTCCAGTGTTCCAGACCTCTGTTAGGTATAGAATTCTTTTTCCTAACTCTGATTCGTCAGATTTAGTTCTGATTTGAGATTCCTCTTACAAATGACTTCCTCTAAGTTCGGAGAGAGCAGAATACTGGAGTCAGGACCCTCGTCACACGACAAGGTGACCAAAGACTGTTGTCTTTGACTATTCCTTGTCTCCTAAATACTCTTTGTCGTGTATCCTTAGGAGGACAATTTATAAGGGACTGTCCTTAGATCATTTGAGACGAGACCTAGTCACAGTCCCCTGCAAGTTTAAATTCCCTAGGCTATACAACGTAAAAGAAGGAAACACATTTAAGTTCCTGAAAGTCAAAGGACAGTCGCTTATCTCCGAATAGAGGTTTACCACCAACTTGTCTTAGGGACCAAGGGGCTACTTCCGTCAAAGTTAAATCTTTAAACTTTGGTCTAATTTCTCTTGGAATTTGCTCGGAGTTCCACCCCTTTTTGATAAGGTTCTCTAAAGACCGGGATACCCGAGAATAATTTCGACACTAAGACGGTAAAGTTCCATTAAGATCGGGGAGGGGAGGGGTTATAAGCCGTTATCCGTCTTGTGAACAATGTACTTATACTTAATCTACTACTTTGAAATGTTTTCCGAGTTAATCTTGTTGTATTTTATAAAGTCTCAAAAGGGTGGTCGGGACGGGGTTCACGAGGAGAAGGAGGATAATGTTACCTGTGCTTTGGCTTTCAGGGGAGTTAAGTTCATGTTCTACTGGGACTACTATTAAGAAGACTCCGAGAAAAACTGTAATTCCGACTGTTATGAAAAGAACTACTGTTAGTATTCGGAAACCGTGTGTGAACATAAATACTTCTTTATGATAGGTGAGTAAGAGGAAGTTGTGCTTCCGAAAGACTCAATGACCGAAACGTCAGAGTTTAGAGAGTCCGGCTACCAAATAGACGAAAAGGACAAAAACTCTTCGACTCGTGGCTTATTAACTACTAAAACTTGACACCACAACCTCTTCTGAGAACTCTCAGGGAACCTGACGTTCCTCTAGTCCGGACCCTAAAGAAACCTTCCTTACTACGATTTCGACTTTGAGGTCATGAGACCGATGGAGTACCCTTCTCAACTGAGTAACCTTTTCTGACACTACGACCCTCCGTAATTCCCGTCTTCCTCTTCCCCTGCTGTCTCCTACTCTACCAACCTACCGTTGTGACTGAGCTACCTGAACTCAGACTCACTTGAGACCCTCAACCACTACCTGTCCCTCCGGACCACACGATACTAAGTACCCCAGCGTTTCTCAACCTGTGCTGACTCGCTGACTTGACTTGACCAGGATATATGCGTAGGGGGGAAATGACGTCCAACATCCTAACTGTCTATTTCCTGGCTAGTATAGGTGGTTACTGAGTCATGTATACGGAGGAGGAGTCTCGAACATCCCCGGGAAAGTAGGACTCCTTCTTCCCTCTGATTAATTATAAAGAGATCCCATACTTCAGGAAGGAGACACGTACCCAGGACGTCTTAATACACAATTGTAATCGGCTGTTTGTACCTGAAAGAAAGACGGAGGTTCCTTCTTGAAAGTCTGTAACGAACCTGTCAAATGACGGGAAAGAAAGATACTCTTGGTACAGTTGTGATGACTTTGAGAATTCTTTTCCTGTTTTTAGTAATACGTTTCCCCAATGTATATTCTTGAAATTTATATAAGGACAAGTATGTGTGTACTTATATGTCTACAGTTCGATTTAGGCCCTTTAGTCACAAACACCGGCTAATGTGGTATCAACTAACCCCTGGGGTACCATACACCAACAGATTGACAAGTCTACTATAATTATCGTGACATACACTAATACGATGACTTCATCGTATCTTCCAATGATTATGATACTACCTTGTAATGGTACTGTTTACTGAAGAACCGACCGAACTACCACTTTACCGTGGGGAAGCGGGAGCTTAGTAGGAGTCATTCGCCTAACCCGGACTTGTTACCCTATAGACCTTTGAACGGCGCTCGTGGCTTTTTGAACCTTGAACCTGACCTACAAAGTACCCCTGGTCGATATCAGTATCATTGATAAGGAAAGCAATATTAGTAAGTATAAAGTATGTTCGAACACAAGGGGAAAACAATGTCGATATCCCTTGAACGTTAAATTATTCCGAAATACAAGACACTGAACATATCTAACGTTTAACATATGAACAGAATTAAGGATCCAAAGAAACTTTTTGCTTAGGGAAAACTAAGAAGTTAGAGCTGTATTACATATCAACGGTCATCTAGAGGTTGCTGGGACCCTTCTCCCAGGGTACCGTCCTGAACGTAGGGGCAATGAATGATTTAATGAAACTACTAGATTTGCTAAGTAACCTACCAATTAAGGACCGTAAACCCCTAATTATCGGTAAACGTGATGACGACGACAGGGTCCGTAACGAAATGTTTGGAGTCAAGTTTGTGTGTTGAAATAAGTTTTAACCTGGTTTCTACGAGTATGATACACCTGGTGAGTCCGAGTCTATTTACTCCTTCAAGTTCTACTTTATGTCCTTTATTTTTGTCGGTGGGTTATTCAACCGCTAGTTAATTATCTGAATGTTTGTGTTCAATATGATTTTATACTGACCTTAAACTGAGTTAAAACATAATGGAGACAAACCAAGTTGATATCACGGATGATAATCCTTGTTTATTTTAAAGTAAACGTTCTGTGTACTATTACGAAGGAATTTACATGTTAATAATGTTTTCCTTTAGAAACTTTGGAAGAGATTCTCAGATGGGAGAAGGTTGTTAAACCTTTGGAATCGCCTTGTCGATCGACTAGTTAATAGACCCGATCTGGGAGCTCCTGCCAAAGTTTCTTAATGTGTATCATAAGTTAAACCTCGATATTACGACTACTAATAGGACCACTAATATAAACATCATATGACTACGAAAAGTTGATTTTAACAAGTTCGATTTGTTTGAGTTAACCAGTCCCGGAAAAAGTGTTTTTCATAGATATCAGTGGGGGTTGACACTTTTTTAATGTTTCCCCCCTAACAGTCCCCTGTAAGTTGAAATTCCCTAGGTTATACAACGTAAAAGAAGGAAACACACGGCAAAGAGTTCTGAGAGACAAGGAATAGTCAAGGACCTTTTGTCCTTGTTCGTCTCGACGTGCGTCAAGAGTCCTGCCTCTAGTACCCTTTCTCGTGGACGAACCCAAGGGAAGTCACTGAGGGAAGTCACTGGAAAATAAATATCCTAATAGGTACAACAACGTTGACTACCTTAAAGTAAGAATTACCGACTCATTAGTAAAAATAACTACTATATATTCGTACGCAAAGACGTTTATATTTCATGGGAACAAAGTGAACTCTGAACCCAGGGGGAGTAGGAAGAAAACGGAAGAAAAGCAGCTGAGGCCAGGGGTCCAGGGCCAGACATTTCTGGTATTGTCTATTCCTTCTATCTTCACAAGGACACATAAGGGGGGAAAAATTAAAAAAATAAACATCAATATCACACACTACAGGAGCAAGTTGATACGGGACACGAACACCTAATATTCCTTATGGACATTATACAAATTATCCTTTACTAACATTTTCAACAAGTTTAACGGACCTTTATATCTATCCCGGTAACAGACAGAAATATCTTGATCCACAAGGGTAATAACATTTCGTTCAATTATCCACCCAATATTGCACATCGAAGTGGAACCCCTCCACACCGGGTACATTTTCTTCTTAAACATAACTAACACTATACATTCTTTCTTCTCCTTCTTTCAAGTCCCGTTACTCAATGTATGTAAACGGTATCAAGTAACCCAACATTAGGAGCTCCTAACTATGAAACACGTTTCCCAGCTTCTACATCCCCGGATGTTCATCTCTATAATAATTACTAAAGAAATCGTACAGCCATACTTTAAAAGGTTTAAACTACATTACTCGGTCGTAATAACGTATTATCTCGTACTACGAGAAGTCCTCATTGTTTTCTCTGTTCAAATAGTCGAACAAGTAACGGTACTCGGTAGCCTGGTCCTTCTGTTCTAACACAAACTTATACCCAGGAACCTTCTTTTGAATACTGGTTGGATCTATCGTATATCTTTTCGTCTGTAACGAAACGGTTGTTTCCAGGCAGATCAATTCCGATACCAAAAAGGTCACCAGTATATACCCACACTCTTAACCTGACACTTCTTTCGACTCACGGCTTCTTAACAACGAAAACTTGACACCACAACCTCTTCTGAGAACTCTCAGGGAACCTGACGTTCCTCCAAGTTGGTCAGGTAAGATTTTCTTTAGCCGGGACCCACAAGAAGCCTTCCTGACTACGATTTCGACTTTGAGGTCACGAAACCGGTAGAGTACGTTTCTCGACTGAGTACCTTTTTCTGAGACTACGACCCTCCCAACCCCCGTCCTCCTTTTCCCCTGTTGTCTCCTACTCTACCGACCTTCCGTAGTGGTTGAACTACCTGTACTCAAACTCACTTGAGGCCCTCTACCACTACCTGTCTCCGGACCGCACGACGTTAAGTACCCCAACGTTTCTCAGTCTGTGCTGACTCGTTGACTTGACTTGACTTGACTTATATTTACCCCCTTCACACCAAGAATTGTTTTTAACATCAAGTTCTTTTTCAACAACCCATTATCTAACTAATCTTAAATACCATCTTCAAAGAGACAAAGAATTATGTTTTTGACTTATATTCCTCAGTCTTCGATATAATTATCCTATTTTTACATCCACTTATTGGATTTACTCTCGTAGATTAAGTAAAACAACTCGTCTCACTTTAAATCATATTTTCTAAAATATAAGAAACTCTCTGGTCTTACTCCGAAGCCGTAAAAATCAGGGTAGATATATCTTTTGTAGTGAAACTTCATATCCAACACTACACTGTTTAATCTCTCTTATATAATTCATAAAAAATTCTTTAAGGTTAAACAATCTTTCTATTACTTTAAAGAGGTTTTATAAGGTCTTTCCGATAAACCTTTAGCCATCTTCAAACATTACGCAAGAGCTTAACTCTAAATAATTATCCATGATGTCAAAATACTCCTAGCCTCGGTTAATCTCAGAATCGACAGAAAGAAGGTAATTATTACTAATCACGCTAGTTTATCTATCCCACATTCACTGAAACAGGGAGATTTTACCCATATCTAGGTAAGATAACCCATAAGAACAACCCATTCTTCAGGACACACTCTTACCTGTGTCCCTTCATATTTATTAAGATCTCCATTTAGTTCAGATTATGTTCATTCTTTAACAAAAACGTTAAATAAAACATAATTTGTCCAAAAGAACACGGAGAACACTTTCACTACTCCCGATAAATTTAGCCTTAGAGAAAAATTTCACAATTTATTTAATCAACTATTAAACATTACAGATTTCTCCCAGATTAGGTTAAATATAGTGGATTTTCAAAAACTTTTAGTAACTTCCAACTATTAAATAATTATACTTAGACACAATCAACCCCTCATTATCCAACAGATAATTGTTGTTTAGAATTCATTATCATTCCACATCTACAAACTTAGAAAAGTCCCCGTTACTAATTAAATCTTCGAAAATTCGTAACAATTCGAAACAGTTTGTAGACAACTCAAAGATTTGATCTACCTCGACTTCTGTTATATAGTAGGTATATTACTTATTGTTCTTTCAGTCCTTTAACAAAAGAGTGTCCAAGTTCCCGAAACCGACGTATTATAACTGTGTACCACCCTCTCAAGTAGTAAGGAACTTCGTTGTGTCAGGTAACTATGGTATATACTGCGGGCCATACTAATACTCTTCCTTCTGCCACAGTCAAGTCAAGTCAAGTCAGCGAGTCAGTACCGGCTTAGACGCCGGGGTACTTAGCGTCGTGCGGTCCGGAGGGACAGATAGCGGTTGAGGGCCTCAAGTGAGTCTGAGGGCAGGTAGCTCAGTCACTACGGTAGGTCGGTAGAGTAGGAGCCAGCAGGGGAAGAGGAGGACGGGGGTTAGAGAGGGTCGTAGTGTCAGAAAAGGTTACTCAGTTGAGAAGCGTACACTACCGGTTTCATGACCTCAAAGTCGAAATCGTAGTAAGGAAGGTTTCTTTAGGGTCCCGACTAGAGGAAGTCTTACCCGACCAACCTAGAGGAACGTCAGGTTCCCTGAGAGTTCTCAGAAGAGGTTGTGGCGTCAAGTTTTCGTAGTTAAGAAACCGCGAGTCGGAAGAAGTGGCAGGTTGAGAGTGTAGATATGTACCGGTGACCTTTTTGGTATCGGAACTGATCTACCTAGAAACAACCGTTTCATTACAGAGACGAAAACTTATACGATAGATCCGACCAGTATTGAAAAGAAGGTTCCTCAATCGCAGAAAATTAAAATACTGACGTTAGTGGTAGACGTCACTAAAACCTCGGGGGGTTTTATTTCAGACTGTGACAAAGGTAACGAAGGGGTATATAAAGGGTACTTCAACTCCCCTGGTCTCCGGTACTAGAAGCAAAAGACTTACAACTCCAAATTCGGTTGAAAAAGTGAGAGGAGAAAGTGAAAGTAGTTCTCCGAGAAATCAAGGAGAACTGAAAGACGGTATACCCACCACAGTAGACGTATAGACTCCAATAACTACAAAGAGGACCGTTAGAACTAAGGTTGAACACAAAGAAGGTCAGGTCGCAAAGAGTACTACATGAGACGTATATTCAATTTATTCGTTCCACTGTTATATGTCTGAACTACGTCAAGAAAAGGATAAACCTTGGTCAGACAACAAGGTACAGGTCAAGATTGACAACGAAGGACTGGACGTATGTCTAAAGAATTGTCCGTCCAGTCCACCAGACCATAAGGGTAGAGAGAGTCTTAAAAGGTGTCAAATAAGACTAGGTGTGTCAGTTTCCGACACCGTATCAGTTATTTCGTCTTTATCTACAAAAAGACCTTGAGAACGAAAAAGGTACTAGGTCGTCTACAACCGTTAAACTAGAGACCAAGGAGACGGAAAAGATTTTGGTCGAACTTGTAGTCCTTCAAGTACCAAGTGCATAACGACTTCGGACCGAACCTCTTAAAACTCGTAATGAAATGATCGCACACTCTACTCACGTTAACACACCATCAAACTCGTAAGAAAACGTAACGGAAAGAAACCCTAACCTTACTTTTGACTGGAAAACGTGAGGACACCGGTGACGACTCAAAAGGTTTAAACGACCGTATAACTCTCGTCGTGAAAGTGTCGTAGCAGAAAGTCCTAAACTTCATCGAGGTGACCTTACGGTAGTGGAGGCGATCGAAACAAACATCACCACGAAAGATTCCGGGTGAACTGAAGTGTAAAGTCCTACAGACTGAGATCGACTCACTAGTATGGTAGTACTGACAGACCCAGCACTGCTAGAAAAAACATATCAAGAAGCCACATAAGAACGGTAGAGAAGAATTATAGAAGACGAAGACAATCCAGGTCTGGTAAAGACAGGAAATAGCTCGGGTAGAAACGTACTTTACAAGGGAACCATAGAGATTAAAAAAAACCTCTCTAGAGATCAGAAAGGGTAAGACAACAAAAGAAGATAAAGAAACGTAACTAGCGACTTCTTGCGAAAGAATAGAGAAGAACGATAAGAAACCGTGAGACGTAAGTCTACGAATATAGAAAGGAAAAGAAGACACGAAAAGCGGAGAGAAGAAAAGTGTTGATAAACATTCCGGAGGGGTCTGTCGGTAAAACGAAAAAACGTAAAGAAAAGGTACCCCTACCAGAACTAGGGACAGAGGACATGTTATAGTGCTTGGAGTAAGGTATCAAGTAGTCCGTAAGATAGATAGTCGAGATTCGGGAATTTAGATAAAGAGTGAAGGTGACATATTAGTATTCCCTAAACTAAATCCAGTATGGACTTACCAGATCGCCAAAAGGGATGAGAAAAGTTAAAGTCAGACTTAAACCGTTATTCCTCAAGTACCAGACTCGGTGTCAGTAGAGGACCAGAACAAAAACGACTGACATATCTCGAAGAGGTAGAAAACGACGTTTCTTACATTAGTCAGACTAAAGTCACAACTGGTAGACCACTACAGGTACACATCTCAGAAGGGAACACAACCTTCTCCCACAAAAGATACTGGTCACGTAAAAGAACTGTTTTGACATAATCAGAAACGGGACGAAGTAAGGTGTAAGGTTCCCGTTTAAACGGACAAGGAGGTCCACAAAGAACTGAAGGATGAAAACGTAAGGTCAGGGGATATTACTTTTCTGACTGGAATCGTCGGAGATTAAAGAGAAAATATTCCCCGGCGACAAGACAGGTTTATCCGAGCAGTAAAAAGGTTCAATAAAATTATTAACATAACAAACAATTTACTCAACACTGGGGATCCTTTTTACACCTTATATATAAACTCAAACGGTAACGTCGTCATTTAGAGAAGGATAATTTAATTCCCCACGAAGATAGTGTTTTCCACCAGTACAACTTCCGACCGGATGACCAGGGAGTATACCTATATAAAGTTGTATAACTATTTAGAGAACATAAAACCAAACTCCTTAAAGGACGTTAAATCGTTTTTTAAGACACATATCTGGTTCTAAACCCGGTATTTACAAATCTTTATTACCATTATAGCCTAGGTCATAGTTCTCTGGTCTTTTAGAAAACGGTAATCAAAACGATAACTATAAACCAGTACGTATAAGTCTATGATAACAACAGGGATTCCTAACGAAAACTAGACATAATGGTTTAGGTGGACAGACATATGGTAATCTTCTTAATTATCTTTACATTTTCTTCATTAACCCGTTAAAACAGGGGGAAAAATTTAACAGTATCATAGACTTTACTGTAGTATTAAAGTTAAAAAAAGAGTATTAGACTTAGTTAATAAAGTCCCACTTATCATTAAAGAAATCTTCAGTCTGATCTAACCGGTTCACATTCCGGTTTCCAAACACCCCCATCCACAGGTATTTCCGACCATCCATAAGATCTTCCCTGACGAACTCCTTTTTCTTCTTTTAGTAAATCCCGACCATATAACTGCCGTCGTAACGACCTACAACTTCCAAACTCCCTTTTCTATCTCAAACGGGGACCAAAAACAACTACCCCTGGGTCCGTCAGGGGTAAAAACTCAAAGGAATTTATCCCAAGGGAATTTGTAGTGTGAAACTAGCTATAAAAAATCGGGTCACATGGGGAAATACTGTAACTCCCGTCTGAGGACCTCCAAAAAATGATCAAAAGAAAAACACACACACAAAAAAATCCCGTTAGCAAAAAATTTACCGAGAATAGAGGTGTTTGTTTTGCAGGAAGTAGGGGGAAAAATTTCTGTCGTCGGTAACGAAGTCGGTTGTAAACGTAACAGACTCAAAGACTAGGATTCAACACTGTTAGGAAGTTTATTAGTCATTGTAACGACCAGAGTGCTTAACCTCGTTACCGAGAAACTGTGAGCACTAAGCGTAAGAGTATACGTTCGTCAAAAAGATTAACGTGAGAAGAGAGAAGGGGCTGTTGTAATACCCTCTGTCGTTGAGGGTCAGATCAATTTTATAGTCGCATCCGAAGTAATCCGGGAACATTATAGAAACACATCAATGATAATCCAAGGGGAACTCCTCATTAAGCTAGGGTTCGAAGTTCCCGTTAAAGAAAATTAACGAGTACGTTGTTTTCTCCTGTAACATAGACTCGAAAGTGGTTTAGTTTAACGGGGTGTGGCCAATTGTAAAAATTTCATTAAACCAAAACCCCCCACGGTCGAACTCGCAATCTTAATCGTACTAGAGCCCAGTGTAGGACTTTGGTATAATAGGTAACTTCTATAAAAACACCAAATTCTTTTCGAAAATAGTTTTAATCGGTTAGTATCCTTATTTCAAAGGTCATCTTCTACGGTATCGCAAATCTTCAAGAAGTCATTTTCCACTTACTCCCGACATGTGTCAATGTCGGAAAAAGTAGAGAACGGACACTCTTTTTAGTTACGGAAGTATAACGCTATAATCAACGGGAAATCGTATTTGTAAAGGATTGTGTCCTTTCCGTTTTTATAGTAGTCGGAGTCTCTGAGTTCTAACGTTTCGGTCATTTAGTCTTTAGGAAACAGTACATCCTCTTACTTACCTAGTAGGTAAAAGTATTTATACCCACACACAATCCCCGAATAGTAACAGTAGTTTTTTTCATAACAACCGAAATCACAGTTTCTCTCGTAGTCTTCTTAGTAGTAGTCTAATTAAAACAGGAGACTAACTCCCATGCAAGCCAAAGTACGGACAATGTTCTCCTCCTCCTCCTCGCGAACCCGGTCGGCCTCGTCCCTACCACCCTTTCAAAATTTTGTTCAATACAACGACATTAACCCGGAAGACATTTCAGACGAGAAGATTAAATATAAGCATATTACTCGTAAGACGAACAACTGCTTATAGTCCCCCCGATCTTGATAGAACTTTACCGTTCCAGTACCGAAATTACTCCCGGGTGTTCCCGGTCTTTCAATAACCTTATAAAAGAGGGGCAGAACGCCGAACGAGTGTAAAAGAAATTGGACAGAGGTTTAAAGATTTAGTTTTGACGGAAGTAGCCCCTTGGTCCCTAATATAAATTGGTGACCTCTGTTCGGAGATGGGTAACTGCGTTTGGACTTTCAGGAACTTGGAATTTATTAACTACTTCCTTTCATCTTTTCACCACCCCGAAAGGTCGGCAAACAGGATATTGGGGCGTGAATGACTGGAGGAGTCCAGGATTGTCAGTGAGACAGACGAACGGTTCCCACAAGTGGTCCAGGACAAACCCGCGGTGAACAGTGCCAGAAACATCTGGTCCTGGACCCCTGACCTCAGCTACTCTTCCTGCTGCGTCCCCTGGGTTCAGAGTTCACTTTGTTCACACGAAATAAACGTCTTTACGTACAAAGATATACAAGTATGTTCCGTCGGAATCCGTCATTTTTTTTTAACTCGTCTTTGTTTCGGTTCGTTTATTGTTAGAACTTTCCCGGTCTTTCGTAAGGTATAGGACTCATTCTCCCCGTATTGGCTTATCTAATGGAAATTCATTTTGCAGTGACTTCCCTCAGTGACTTTCCTTAGGTTCGTCTACGGGAAAGAGTACTGAAGTCAGGACTCTTGACACACGTCGAGACGAGTAAGAACAAAAGGGTCCTTGACTATTCCTTATCTCTCAGGAACTCTTTACCGTGTGTTTTCTTCTTTTATTGTATAACCTAGGGCATTTCAACTTGCAGGGGATTGTGTCTCGTTAATAAAACTCGTAGTTTAAACTAGTCTTGGTCCCATTATAGACATACACATACTTAGTGTCAATTGTCGACAGTAATGGTAAACGATGACAACATAAGTTTCTTGATGTAAGACTTATATAGTTCAAAAGGACAAAGGTACTTATTTTATCTTTGTAAACACAGTATTGGGACCTACTTAAGACAATAAGGTAGTTGTGTCAAATTAGAGTGAAGTCATAAAATATTGTCGTCGATTCTTCTGTCGTAATCCGAGAGTCCAAATTTATTTAGATCTTGTTAAAGAACAGTGGTACCTTAGTTTGTTGTATTTTAAACCCCCCATGCATCAGTATTAAACATTGATTTCAATGAGAGAGATGTGAGATATGGTCTTGTAAGTATACTGACATTAGGTTTCTCGTGTCGTCACGTAAAATCTGACTGAAGGTAATTACATGTTTTTAGCGTAGTTTATTTAAATTTCCAGATTAAACGAAATAAAAATAAAAACCGACACGACCCAGAAGCAACGACGTACGTTCGAAAGAGATCAACGACACACACAACCGAAAAGAACAACCCCTCGTGTCGGAGACCCACGTTCCCGAGTCATCAACGTCGAGTGTCCGAGATTTCGTACCTGAGTCATCGACGTCGTGTGCGACAATTAACGGGACACCGTACACCCTAGAAGAGTCTGGTTCCTACCTTGGACATAAGAGACGTAACTGTCCGCCTAAGAATGGGTGACTTGGCAACCCCTTCAGGGATTAATCGAAATAAGTTACTAACTACGTAACCCGTCTTAAGTTGGACCATTTACCCACGCGGTTCCTCGGACTGTGTCACCTGTCAGAGTCCTACAACTCCCATAAAAGTACACGTAAAAGTAACACATAGTGTCTAAAAACCGAACAGGAATGATACTTCAAAAATAAATCTATACCCGAGAACCACAAAGAATCTGAACCCACTGACAAAGGAAAGGTTCTAATCTCACCAAAGTCGACAAAAGAGGAAGATTCTAAAAGGACGGAAGAAGACCCTGGGATGTCCCGTTTATAATCACCGAACAACAGGGTGTCCAGAGCATTTACAGGAGGAAGAAAAAATAAGACAAGTCCTCACCACCAAAAGTCACGAGAAAGAAGATCGAGTGACTACACAAAAGACGGAGTAAATCGGACAAGACTAAGTAAAATCAAAGACAAAAAACAAAACAAAACAAAAAAAAGTAAATGATATAAGAAGTCAAGACAAGTCGACCACCAATGTAAAAGATTCAGAAGCAATTTCTGAAGAGTAAAGAGTCCAGTACGTAAGAAGAGGGTTCAAGAAACTAGTATAAATGTTAGTTATGAGACTTGAGAAAGTCCATCTAACAGATAGAGGTGCAATGAATAAAGAAGATCCCAAAACAGAACAAGGAGGGAGACTTTGTATAACGAGACAGTGGAGTAAAACACATTTAAAGATAAACATAAAATTAGATAGACCATCGTATTAATACAAAGAAATGGAACCTCTTCACCGGCAGACGTCTTCTGTAGGGTCCGTAGGAAGAGGGCTAGGTTCTCGGTCTCCTGTAGACTAGGGTCCCACCACAGGGTGCACATAGACACCTGAGACAAACGTTCGACACCCAGAGATGAAAAGAACGAAAACCACAGACGGGGGACGACACTTCTCGGTTGAGTAACGTTTTCTGGGACTACGACCCTTTCAAACTCCTGTCCTTCTCTTTCCCCGTTGTCTCCTGATCTCCCAACCTACTGTAGTGGTTAAGTTACCTATACTCAAACTCATTTGACATCCTCTGCCATTTCCTGTCCCTTCGGACCTCACGACGTCAGGTGTTTCTCAGCCTGTGCTGACTCGTCGACTGATTGTTGGGACGACCCACTCCGACCAGACCTCCGAACACGGACGTGTCACTACCAATCTTGACCTAGAACTGGGAAAACACGCATCTCAATGCAACTTTCCGTACACATGTCCTTCGGAAACCTGTCGGACAGACGACTACCAACCCCGACGTAGGACCGGGAAAGTAGGAAACCGGAATCCCCGGGGTAATGACATCGGATGTCCAAGACTCACCTCGGTCACAACCCGGTTCTACCTCTGGAGTGGGTCTCCTCACGAGAGAGTATCAAGACGGGAGTCCTAGATACAGGGGTGTCACTCGGTGTCGAGTGGGGGGTTGGGGGCCTCTAGGAAGTTCTGGTCGTCCGTCTAGTGTGGTAGGTCCTAGGATGGTTTGTTAACACAAAACGAGAAGTAGAGTCGAAGCAGAGTCACACATACTCCGAAGTAGACGTGGACAATTCTCACTTCAGAAAAAAAGGAGGTAAGGACACCCCGAGGAAATTAGTCCCGAGTGACCAAAAGTGTTCATTTATAATTTCTAGGGATACCGGAATAAGTGACTAAGTACCCAGCCAGTCGTAGGGTGGACCATTTATTTGTCCACGAGGGTCTTCGACAGACAGGAGAAATGTGGTTCCATATATACTTAGTCACCCAAGAAAAGTTTGAAAACACTGGACTTATACGAGTATTTACGGTACTGTACATGTTTCATCCACGTCACTTCTTCGACTCAAAGAAATCCCCACCACAAGTGCAGGTACTTTTTTGACTTTACCGTTTTACCACTTTACTTTACAAATTAAACCCTCAACCGACACTAGTCCACGAACTTTCAGTTCACTCATCTCAACATGTTCGTGTGTCACTTCTCTTACTGATACCTAAGGTTGACATAAAACACTGTCCCTTTATCAGAGGTCACGGTTTACGAACGTTCGGTAGGACGACAAAGAGTCACAACACAAGTGTAAGTCTCGGGTTTCTAGAACGTCTCTTTCACTCTACACAAGAAATAAGGGTTGGCTTTTATGAAAGGAACTATTGACTACAAGTTAAGCTGAGTTTTAGTGAAAATATAGTGTCAAGTTCTTAGGGACAAAATTATGAAATACGTACGATAGAAAAACTTGAACTTGAGGTTTTATTCATGACTACAACAAAGAGCAAAGGGTATACTTCCTTGAACTTACCTTGTTTTCGTGGGGTAGGGTCCTTCACTGACTCAGCCTCGAACTTAGGTGCAACAGAACGGAGTTTCTAGAAAAGTAACACAACGATGTGACTCCGGGTCCAACAACGGTACCGATGTCATTAAGAACAACGTCAACTGTCCCGGTTCCACGTCCGTCCGTGTTTCGTACCCTGCTCAGTGGAACAGGGTCAACATAAAGACCCCCTTGTCGACTCCCTTCCGAGGGACTCCACCGTGGAGTCCGTTGTCTGGTCCACGTCCACCTGAGACGTATATCATTAAGACTCTCGTATCCCGGTAGGTGGACGAGACACGGGTGTTTTTAGCTTACGACGACCAGTCAATCCTACTAGAGCCACATAAATGTTTAAAGACAACCTTCTTGAATTGTCTTTTTGGACTTGTTTTGACAAACCGGTTAGGTTATTTATAGACAGGTCACCCGGTGGTGGGTCTTCTTTTTCTGTTTCTTATTTGTAAAGTAATAACATAAATCTGACAAAAAAAAATTTCTGTATTAAGACAACGTATCAAATCAGACATCTTATCACTTTTACATTGAAAATATACGTGGTACACACAAACGATTCCACGAAATCAGTACGGACTGAGAAACACTGGCATACCTGACATCGCGGGGGTCCGACGAGACAGGTACCCTAAGATGTCCGTTCTTATGACCTCACCTAACGGTACGAGAGGAGGTCCCATACAACGACTGGATCCCTAGTTTGACAAGAAATGGTGATCGCGGTGGTACTGGTCACTATTCACGGAACAACACCATCAGGCCTTTACTTGGGCGTTATAGACGTCTGGTACAGAAATCAAAGTAAAGTAGTCAGTCACAACGCTTACTTACAAATTTATTCTACATCCATGTGACTAATGGCATATTAGGATCTTCTCTCTAATAGGTTCCACTTCAACATAAACAAATCCGTTCTCACCAAGTAAGACTAACCATCTCTTCTGTGAAAAGGAAAATCAGTTCTTGTTCACATTTAACCACGGTTGATGACTTTATTAACCTGTTCTGACACCAACGACTCCAAATCTTCTCTTGGTACTCATTCACTATTTTGTGGAATCTCATTGTTATTAAATAATAGATAATCTTTAGTATAGTAATAATTACCTCCTGATTTTCTCTTTGAGAACCGACTCGAGATAATCGGAAACGGGACTAAGTAAGACATGAGGTTCCGGTTTAAACGGACAATAAGGTCCACAAAGAACTGAAGGATGAAAACGTAAGGTCAGGAGATATTTCTTTTCCTGTAGAAAAACCCCACAATCAAGATCTTCCAGAAAATCCAGAAGTATCTTGACAAGCTGAAGTCGAAGAAGTCGTAATGACCAACCCCGTATCTGAACCTAATGGCACTATGACTTACCCCGACGCTGGACCGGGCGATTCGTGTCCGCCGACGTTGGGCCCCGTGATTCACGCCCGTCACGTCGCCTCTTCTCAATGGGGTACAGACTCCAGTCCCCGTTGCCGGCTCTCCCGGTCCGACGCTGCCGTGTCCTTGCCGGCTCTCCTCGATGGGTTGAGGCTCCAGTCCCCACCGCCGGTCCTCCTCGATGTGGTTCAGGCTCCAGTCACCGTCGGATCTCCTCGATGGGCCGTAGGCTCCGGTCCCCGACGCCGACTCTCCTCGATGGGCCCCAGGTTCCAGTCACCGCCGGTCCTCCTCTTTGGGGTGCAGGTTCAAGTCCCGCCGACCCTCTTCGGTGGAGCGGGGGCTCCGGTCCCTACCACCGGGACTCCTCGGTGGGGCGCGGGGTCCGGTCCCCTCCACCGACCCTCCTCGTTGGGTTCCTCGACACCGACGTCCCAGTGTCCTCCCGGATCTCCTCGGTAGGGTGCAACTTCTAGTCCTTGCCGCCGCCATTCCTCTATGGGGAGTCGGTTCCATTCCTCGTCGCCCACGCGGAACGACCTCGTCGGCACTTCTCTATGGAGTGCGGGTTCCATTCTCTTTGGGTCCATTCTACCATCCACAACGTTCTCCCATAGACTCCCGTCTGTGTGACTTTGGTATGTCTTTTGATCAGTTAGATTAGTGTGATCCTGGTGTCGGAACAGATTGAGTTACTTTGGTTCGGTACGGACGTCCCGTTGGTTTCTTCCCGCCCAGTACCACCTCTCTCGACTATCTTACACCAGGTGACCTCTTCCCTTACCGTTTGGTGAAGTCATAAGAAGGGAACTCTTGGGGTACTTGTCATACTTTTCCGTTTTACTATCCTATGACTTTCTCCTTGAGGGGTCCAGTCATCCACGGGTTATACGATGACCTCTAGTCCCCTCTTTATTGAGGTCTTTCTTACTTCCCAACCTCGGTTTCGTTTTTGTTATGGGTCGACACCTACACTGACCACTGTCTTAGTTCCAGGTTACGACATTTCTCGTTATAACGTATCCTTGACCTTACAGTCCAGGTACTTAGTTCCGTTTAACCTTCACCAGTTTGTTCTCTACCGTTCCCACTTGCAGTTGTAAAATCCTTAGTCGATTGATTTTACCTGACCTTACCCACTTAAATTGAGTCTACTGGTAATATAGATGATGACACCCGTCCTTAGGGAGTCTTCTTTACCTTATCGGTAGTACCAGTTGTCTTCTCAGGTTTTACGTCATGAACCTACGTTAGAGTTTTTGTTGTCTTACTAGAGACAAGCAGAGGTTCCGTTTCGTAAGTGATAGTGTCAATAGGTTCAGATACGGGGTTGGTCATTACGACTTCTTCGACTTCAACTTGCCAAGATACTTCTGGATGTTCTGGAAAATCTTGATTGTGGGTTTTTTCTACAGGAAAAATAATATGTCTTGACCTTACATTTTCATCCTTCAGTTCTTTGTGGACCTCCTTGTCCGTTTAAACCGGAACCTTACGCCTTACTTCGTCCCGTTTCTGATTATCTCAAAACGGTTCTGTTACGTGACCAGTATCGTTTGTGGGAGAAGGTTGTTGTGTTCTCTTCTGAGATGTGTACCTGTAGTGGTCTACCAGTTGTGACTTTAGTCTAACTAATATAAGAAACGTCGTTTTCTATCTCTTCGAGATATGTCAGTCGTTTTTGTTCTGGTCCTCGACTGACACCGAGTCTAGTACTTGAGGAATAATGGTTTAAGTCTGAATTTAACTTCTTTCATCCCTTTTGGCGATCTGCTAAGTCCATACTTGATTGAGTCGAGGGAATACTAATATGTCACCTTCACTCTTTATCTAAATGCCCGGATCTAGACTATCTATCTTACGGACTACTTGATACCTTACTCCAAGCACTGTGACATGTCCTCTGTCCCTAGTTCTGGTAGGGGTACCTTTTCTTTACGTTTTTTCGTTTTACCGACAGACCCCTCCGGAATGTTTATCGACACTTTTCTTCTCTCCACTTTTCGTTTTCTTTTTTCCTTCCCATATTCGTAGACTTACGTCTCAAGGTTTCTTATCGTTCTTCTCTATTCTTTCAGAAGAAGTCACTAGTCACGTTTCTTTATCTCCTTTTGTTGTCTTACCCTTTCTGATCTCGCGAGAGGTTCTTTTAATCTCTATGGTTCCCTTGTAAAGTACGTTTCTACCCGAGCTATTTCATGTCTTTACCAGACCTGGATTGTCTTCGTCTTCTATAATTCTTCTCCACCGTCCTTATGTGTCATCCTGACATCTTTTTTCTAGAAGTGCTGGGTCTATTAGTACTACCACACTAGTGACTAGATCTCGGTCTGTAGGACCTTACACTCAGTTCACCCGGAACCTTTCGTAGTGATACTTGTTTCGTTCACCTCCACTACCGTAAGGTCACCTTGATGAAGTTTAGGACTTTCTACTACGACACTTTCACGACGTGAGTTATACGGTCGTTTAAACCTTTTGAGTTGTCACCGGTGTCCTGACCTTTTCCAGTCCAAAGTAAGGTTGGGGTTTCTTACGAGTTTGATGGTGTGTTAACGTGAGTGAAGTGTGTGACCATTACATTACGAGTTTTAAGAGGTTCGGTCCGAAGTCGTTATGTACTTGGCACTCGAAGGTCTACAAGTTCGACCGAAATCTTTTCCGTCCCCTTAGTCTCTAGTTTAACGGTTGTAGGTGACCTAGTACCTTTGTCGTTCTCTCAAGGTCTTTTTGTAGATAAAGACGAAATAACTAATACAGTTTCGGAAACTGACACACCTAGTGTTATTTGACACCTTTTAAGACTTTCTCTACCCTTATGGTCTGGTAGACTGGACGGAGTACTCTTTGGATATACGTCTAGTCCTTCGTCGGAAATCTTGACCTGTACCTTTTTGTCTGACCAAGGTTTATCCTTTTCCTGACGTAATTCCGACATATAACAGTGGGACGAACAAATTGAAGATACGTCTTGTGTAGTACTCTTTGCGACCCGACCTCCTTCGTGTTCGACCTTAGTTCTAACGGTCCTCTTTATAGTTATTGGAGTGTATACGTCTACTGTGGTGGGTATACCGTCTTTCACTTCTCCTTGATTTCTCGGAGAACTACTTTCATTTTCTCCTCTCACTTTTTCGACCGAATTTCGAGTTGTAAGTCTTTTGCTTCTAGTACCGTAGACCAGGGTAGTGAAGTACCCTTTATCTACCCCTTCGTTACCTTTATTACAGTCTGAAATAAAAAGGCCCGAGGTTTTAGTGACGTCTGTCACTGACGGTGGTACTTTAATTTTCTGCGAATGAGGAACTTTCTTTTCAATACTGGTTGGATCTATCGTATAAGTTTTCGTCTCTGTAATGAAACGGCTGATTCCAGACAGATCAGCTCCGATACCAAAAAGGTCGTCAGTATATACCTACGCTCTCAACTTGACACTTCTTCCGACTCGTGGTTTCTTAACTACGAAAACTTGACACCAAAACCTCTTCTGAGAACTTTCAGGGAACCTGACGTTCCTCTAGGTTAGTCAGGCCACACTTCCTCTAGTCGGGACCCTAAAGAAACCTCCCTTATTACGACTTCGACTTTGAGGTCATGAAACCGGTGGAGTACCCTTCTCAACTGATATCCTTCTGAGACTACGACCCTCCCTAACCCCCGTCCTCCTCTTCCCCTACTGTCTCCTACTGTAACGACCTACCGTAGTGACTGAGCGACCTACGCTCAGACTGACTTGAGGCCCTCAACCACTACCTGTCCCCCCGGACCGCACGACGTTAAGTACCCCAGCGTTTCTCAGTCTGTGCTGACTCGCTGACTTGACTTGACTTGACTTGACTCTGTTTTACTTTCCTTTTGTGTTAAGTGTACACTCTTTTAATATGGATGGTGGATGGAGTCCTTCATTCCTTTTAGAGTTTCTTAGAAATATGGATCTTTTTCTTCTTTTGGGTTTCTCTAGTCTTGTCTGTCTTTACTTTAAAATTTTCTATTATTTTTTCTAACTACTTCAGTTCTTTTTTTCTCCCAGTTTTATTTTTTCTTTAATATTAGTTGTGGTGTTTTATGTATTCTTATTTTTTGAGATCCGGTTACTTTACCTGTTTATACTTGGTGTTTCTTTTATGGTCTAGCCGAATGTCCCACTAAAGATTTAGTCTAAAGAGACTTAGAAGAGTTCGATAAGGTTTTTTAATTTCTCTTCACGGCCCGCGGTGGTGCCCTCTAGGGTGGGTACTGTTCCAGTACACCTTCTCTTGACAATTCCGAAGTCTTCAGTTACCCAAGGGATCCGAAAGAGCTCGTAGATGGGGGGGTTTGGTCTTAGATAGACAAAATGATAAAGTACTGAAAGTGGTTGAGGTGACTGTAATTGTCCCCAGATAAGGACTGGTGGAAAGAGACCTTTTTTAATTGAATCCCGATATCGATTATCCAGAGGACCTGTACTCTTTTTATAAAGGTTACTTTTGGGGAGACAATCGTATCAAACGAACCGTCTATATAGGTCTGAGAATGTCGATGTGTACACTAATAAATGTAGGAGGGTTGACACTCTCCGTATCTTTCGAATTTTGTATCTCGGAAAGTTTCTCAATTTTCAATAATCTCATCACAATTACATCCTAAAGTAATAAACCGGTTACGAACAACGATTCAAGGGTATAGAGAATAGGTGCAACGTGGACCCTCACGTGATCAATTGTATCAACCTTACATTCTTTTTGTTCACATCGGAACTTAAATTGGCGTAGTCTGAAAACTCTATAAACCAAGAAAGAACATTGAATGACGTGGAAATGAGGCACTCTTTACATTGAACAAATTATGAAAAACTCCGACTGTATCTAATCTTTATATTCTTTTTTGTAAAGTTCCCTTTTATTAAAAAGACCAACTCTTCGGAAATAGTTTTCTCCCAATATTTTACAAGTGTCCGGAGGTTCCGGTTTTCTATTACATGTGTTGTAACAAAAACCCTTTCCAAACGTCTTTTTTTAGGGTCAAAACTATTTTTGTTTTGTCTACATTACAAACCCGACTGAGACATACTGAAACGTAGAAAGTAAAGGGAGATACATGTTCATTTCCTATTTTCTGGGAAAACTTTTATTTTTGTTACCCGGAACGAATGACTTCACCGAACCAGAGGAGCACAGTTAGTAAAAGAGGGAGAGAGAGAGGGAGAAAGAAAAAAGTCCGACTAGAGAACCTCGTATCTCCGAGGGACGCAAGTGAATAGACGGGCCCAAAGATTCTGGATTTACTCTTCTGCCAGACGCAGAAGTGAGGGAACCCTCTGGCCCTCCCGTGGACACCGGAGGCAGTTGTCCCGTTTGAAGAACAGAGTTTCAAAATAAGCGAAAGATACATTTGGTTCCTTATAGTCGGAGAAAGAGAAGAGATAAAAGAGTAGATATTATAAGAAAGGAAGAGAGAGAGATTTAGTAGGCGGCTGCTCCAAAAAGGAAGTCCAAGGGGACCTAGGACGCCCCCGACCTGGGGCCGTCTCTTCCTACGAAGATTCTGAATAAGTTGTTCCCGAGGTGGTTTGTGGGACCATTTTCTTTACCAATTTTCCTTAGTCGTGGTACTTGTTCACCTAGAGGGTACCCGTGTTCCTCTGTCAGTTATTAATGTTTAAGTAGGTACACTATGGTCTGGTATAATTGAAAAACTAACACCCTAAAAACGTCTTTACTTCATTGTGGACACCGTAAGGGTTCTTTTCTGAGATCAGTTCATTTACAATGTACGTTTTTTTTCTGGAAAAGTTTTTTAAGTGTAGTTTGTAGTGTCAACTCTCACTTTTCGACTTTCGTAAGATTCTAGATTTACGGGTTATGGTAAAAATAAGGTCATTTTGACAGTGACAGACCCCTGTAATATTTATATATAGTGGTTTTGTTTTTAATATCGGGTGTAGTCACTTGAACTATTTTCAACGTCCTATAATTTGTATGTCTTTAGACAACGTAAAAGACATGCGATTTTCAGTCTTTCTCTTTAATTCCTTACCGTCCGTTTACCCTCAAAAGGAATTGAGGGTGAGACGGTATACTTTTTCTTATTTATGGCGTCCCGGTCCCAGGGACAAGGAGTGACTCGTGTGACGTACACTCGAGTCGAGTTCCGACCAAAGATTATTATAAGAGAGACGGATTGAGACGAAGGAAGGAAAGACACGGTCTATACTAATAGTTAATGGGTCAATTTTGGGGTCCGTACGTTTAGACTCAAAGTGGTGGGTGACACCGTGGAGTGTGGTTAAGGAACTAGGCCTTTGATGGGTATTTGAGTCGGAGTCCGAAGGTTAGTCTGGACTCTGCGGGTCGTCAAGGTGTGTGACGAACTAGGGAGTCAGTGGACGCTACGTGTGGTAAGTGACCCAAGGCGATCTCGAGGTGTGAGAGGAGGGAGGTCCGTGACCACAGAGTTGTCCTTACGTGTGTTCGACGTTTAGGTTCCTGTGACCAACAAGTGAACTTGAAACGTCTTGTTTCTACCTTGGTAGGTCTGGACGGGACTAGGGAACCAGAAAGGATTCCTAATGAGTCAGAATTGGGGACGTGTGTAGGGGTCTCACTGTACAACGTCCGTAAGTCCCTTGTTTTATTTGTAACACACGGGCAGCTACTTTTCTTTCCTTCCTTCTGAGTTAGTTTCCTCTACCCGTCAAGACTACACCAACAACTATCCCTCCGGTATTTTGGTACCCTTTTCATGTACTACCTACCCTTCTATAGAAACTCGGGTCTAAACTTCTAGACTCTCTGTTTCCTGTCCTTGTCCTTGGAGTTGAAACTCTTTCTTTTCCACTTTAACTGGCCTCGTCTCACTTGGTACTCTTTTACCAGGCACGGATCGCACCCCAACACTGATGTACAGGTCTCCTGTCTGTTGATCTTCTTCGGGCATCTCGTGTATTAAAAAGTACAAATAGGATTACGTCTCTTTCTGTATACTGAGGTGGTCGGACGTGGGACGGTAAAAAACTAAAAGTAAGACTTTCCTGACCGTAAGGTGTGTTGAACACGTAGAATCGAGGAGTTCAGGGACGGTCTCCGGCACTTTTATGACTCAGGATTGGTGACCTGGCGGTCTCTTAAACAACCATAGGTAAGTTTTAAACTTAATCTTCATCCGTGATGGGTGGTATTTGTGTGTCTGTGTGTGAGTTGACTTGGTCAGTGAAGTCCCCAGAGAGTTAGAGGGAGTCCGGGTGGTCGCTCTGTAAAGACTTTGACAGAACTCAACTCACTTTTTTGGTCCATATTGACTTAAGACCTCTCCAGCGTACTACCCGATCAGTGATCTGTCAAACAGGAATCACACGTAGGGTGAATTTTTGTGACCCTGGTAGAAGACACAGGTATTCGTGTTTCCCTTTGAGAGAAAGTTCTAGACTAGTATGACCACCACCAAATCAACGAGTCACAGGTTGAAACGTTGGGGAACCTGACATATCGGACGGTCCGAGGAGACACGTACCTTAAGAAGTCCGTTCTTGTGACCTCACCCAACGGTAAAGGAAGAGATGTCCCAGAAAGGAGCGGAGGACGTACCGTCCACCTTAGAAATGGTGACTCGTTTGTTCCTTAGGGATCAGTGTATCTATTGTTGGAACATTAAGGAGAAACGGTCTTTTTAGATTTATTTTATAAATTTTTTTATGACTCAACGTTTCTGTATCGATGAGGAGTCCTTTTGTCACTTTACCTCAATCCAATCTTTATACGACTTGTCTGTACAGATAAATAGAGTAGTACTTATCTGTCTAAGAGTAAATGTCTCTGGCCTGAATCCGCTTACAGACAAATCATGGAGTGTCGAGTGACAAAATGTAATATTTTTTCCCTTCTTTTCTCTGACAATTTACTAGTAGTTGAAAGAAATGACCCGAAAGGACCACCGAGTCTACCATTTCTCAGACAGACGTTAAGCCTCTGGGGCCAAGATACGGACCCAGGTCTTCTAGGGGACCTCCTCCCGTACCGTTGGGTGAGGTCATAAGAACGGACCCTTTAGGGTACCTACCTCCTCGGACCGTCTGATGTCAGGTTCAACAACTATCATGAACCATTATGAAGAATTGTTCATGAGTAGCTTTCACATTTAAATAATGTAACAATGGTTGTTTGAAAAAGTTGTACATTGTATTTCTCCTCTTTCGTATGTTCCGGACTAGATTTGAACTTTACTTACTTTTTTTTTTTGATATTTGAAAAAGAATTAATTTTTTTTCAGACCACAGTGCCAGGAAAATGGGATCACCAGGTCACCGATTCTAGGGTGTACGATGTTACTTCTGAGTCGTATCGGTTTATAAAATTTTCGAAAATCTTATATCGTATTCTTATACTCACCTAATATCCTCCCGTCGTTTCATGTAAAGTCTTATTAAGAAATATCTTTTGTTAAGTTACATTTCGTTTTTCGTTTTGGTAGTGGTCTTCCTTATTTTCGTGGAAATTGTAAGAAGTCTCTCCGTGGCGTACCACTGTCTACAGTAAAGACCGAGGTGGTCAGAGGGGCAGGAGATGACGTGTGGTCCTTTGTCTTCCCCACTGGGTGTCGACAGACTCAGGTCAGTGACAGGGGACCCGACTGGTCCTACCGTCTACCTTCGAGATAATACTATGTTTATTAATGTTCTACGTGTGTATGTCTGTCCTGTCAAAGTTAAGAGTAGTCTTATTAAACTTTTCCATAAAAAACCTCAGGTTTCGGTGTTTAGTTTATGTAGTATTGAATTAGTACGTATTCGTTTGTCGAGTCGTGAGTAGACCCAGGTCTAGAGGTGGGCGAGTGAAGGTGCACAAAGAGAAAGTAAACCAAACAGAGAGACAAGGGGAGACGACAGGACGGAGAAACGTGCAACAGGGGGGAGTAGGAAAGACTGGACAAAGGAACACAGGGAGAGAAAGTCAGGAGGTCCAATGGTGGTAACTTAGGCACTGTACAGGAAGTAGGGGTGAGACGGGACTGAGACCACCGGTTTGATGAAAAGGTGGGAGAGAAGGAGACGAGTGAAACAGGGGTGAGGTCGGGAAGAGAGGGTCGTAGTTCAGAGAGGGATCCAGTACAGAAGGTGGGAAAATATGGGAGTGATACGACTAGTCGGGACGTCGTCCTTTACCGTTGGGTGACGTCATAAGAGCGGACCTTTTAAGGTACCTGTCTCCTCGGATAACCTGCTGTCAGGTACCCTTAGTGTTTTTCAGTCTGTGCTGATTCCCTGATTGGAAGGGAAAAGTATGACTAGACCTCGAGGAGAGGATAAGACAGAAATGAGGAAGTACAGGGTTCTCTAGGGTTGAAAGAAAGTGAAACAAAAAATGGTAGACGATGAAAGTGATAAATAAGAAAGTAAGAATGGTAGAGAAACGTTTTGTGGGTAGGAGGTGTGACGGGAGACTAGAGTGGGTGAGAAGACAAGAGGAGTGCAAAGATAAAGAGAGTCAGTGAGACAGAGGACTAGGGAGAACGGGTGTGTAAGTCTCATCCACTCTGTGTGATTCTACAGACGGAGGACTCTCTCGTGACTACTTTATTTTTGAGTTGTCAAATTCCGTTCTGTCCTTTTAATTTACGTTTGAAAAGGAGACGGGTAAAACCGGGGGAGGGAGGAGAGTGTACTCGGGAGACAATTGGTCTGGAGCTACCCTCTTGGACAAGTTGGTATTTCTAGTTAAAAAGAAGGAGACCGTGGTTCGGTGAAGTGAGGAATTTCCTGTTGTAAGAGTTATAAGATTTCCTAGTGTTACTTTGTCTTCCTTCCCCCGTCCCGTGTTGGTAATTTTCTTCACACCCCTGTCCTACTGTGTCAGTAACTCTTTTTTCCTATACTGTTTTTGATCCGTGTTCTACCACTTTCTCAGATGAAGGTCAACTGGAATTCGGGCAATGTGAGAGTGACATTGTGTAGGGGGTTTGCTGTGTGTCTGTCCGTGTTACTATCAAGTGTCCTATTGGTATTTTCCGGTTTTCCGTCCGTCTCCGGGTTAGGGGTCTTTGGGACGGGGAATTTATCTTATAAGGAGGGTAGATGAAGACGAAGGAACTTATGAGAAACTGACACACCTAGTGTTGTTTGATACTATTTAAGAAGTTCTCTACCCTTATGGTCTGGTGGACTGTACGGAGGACTCTTTAGACATACATCCAGTCCTTCGTTGTCAATCTTGACCTGTACCTTGTTGTCTGACCAAGGTTTATCCTTTTCCTGACACAGTTCCGACATATAACAGTGGGACGAATAGATTGAATATACGTCCCATGTAGTAAGTTTTACCGTCCGACCTTGTGTTCGACCTAAGTTCTAACGGTCCTCTTTATAGTCATTGGAGTCTATACGTTTACTGTGGTGGGAATACCGTCTTTCATTTCTTGATTTCTCGGAGAACTACTTTCACCTTCTACTCTCACTTTTCCGACCGAATTTTGAGTTGTAAATCTTTTGATTCTAGCACCGTAAGACAGAGTAGTGAAGTACCATTTATCAACCCCTTTGTTACCTTTGCCACTCTGTGATAAAACCCCTGAGGTTTTAATGACTTCTACCACTACCGTCGGTACTTTAATTTTCTGTGAACGAGGAACCTTCTTTTCGATACTGGTTGGATCTGTTGTATAATTTTTCGTCTCTGTAATGAAACGGCTGATTCCAGGTAGATCAGTTCCGATATCAACGAGGTCATCAGTGTATACCTACACTCTTAACCTGATATCTCTTTCGACTCACGGCTTCTTAACTACGAAAACTTGACACTACAACCTCTACTGAGAACTCTCAGGGAACCCGACGTTCCTTTAGGTTGGTCAGGTAGGATTTCTTTTAGTCAGGACCCACAAGTAACCTTCCTGACTACGACTTCGACTTTGAGGTCATGAAACCGGTGGACTACGTTTCTTCACTGAGTAACCTTTTCTGGGACTACGACCCTTTCTAACTTCCGTCCTCCTCTTCCCCTGTTGTCTCCTACTCTACCAACGTACCGTAGTGACTGAGTTACCTGTACTCAAACTTATTCGAGGCCCTCAACCACTACCTGACCCTTCGGACCGTACGACGTCAGGTACCCCAGCGTCTGTCAACCTGTACTGACTCTCTTACTTCACTTGACTCTCGTAATGTCATTCACATAGACTCGTCCAGAAACTTTTCCTCATGGGTCCGTTTTCTCGAATCTATTTAAGTTCTCTATGTGGTTTTTGGGTTACTACTAGGTAGTCTCAAAGATCTTGCTCAACTAGTATGAATATCCGTGACGAGACTACGTTTGGGACTCCGGAGACTTTTATTACTCTTACCATTTGTATTGGAAATAACCTTTTTCGAGGGGTCTGTATTCTTTTAGTGTTTGCAATCTACCAGGTGAACCTTACTGGGGAAGAATTGACCGTCTACAACGAAATTTTCACAAGTTGTTGTCCCTTGTTGTTTTCTTCGTTCTTCTACGTTCTGACTTTCGGTGTAATGGACCACCGTCGTCACCTAAGGGTCTCGTGCTCATTGGACTCCTCTCCACTCGGTGGTACCCCCTCCCTTGTTGCGCGAATCACATTCCTCCCGTGACCCTTTGTCTGACAGGAACCGATTCCTCATTCTTCCTTTCGTCATTGTCTGTCCTCGGACAGTGACGTCATCTTTCTCTACTTGTGAGACTACTGCAGGGTCCTCGGGGCCCATGGACACTGTCACCCCTGTTCGACTGACTGGAAGACTATCGATGTCACACCGTATGACACCATCTATGGTTCTACCGTGTCTTTTGTTGAGTCAGGTAGGGCCAGTGTCCTCAAAGACCTCTTCACGTTTCGACAAGAAAGAATGTTGGAGACGTTACGGCTAATCCCCTGGAGTTGGACTTTGTGTCAAAGAATATATACGGTTGTACAGGTTAGGGAGAAGACATTTAATTTACGTGTTTACTGAAAAATGGTCTTGTCGAACTGGAGACGTAGGACAGTCCCGTGGGTCATTCGTCCGTCTACTGTAAACACCTGTGAGACCTCTTCCTCTGACTAAGGGGGAGGGGTTCATATGTCTTTCCATTCCGTCCTTCACACCTGACTGTCGTGGGGTCCCTTCCGGCTGTTTGTGTACCGGTTATGTTTAGGACAATAAACCCTGTGACCTCCCTAAGGGACCACCAAGTCACCAATGTTCAACCGTGTTCACCGGGCCCAAGTTAAGGACCACTCCCTTGAATCCTAGGACGTTTGACACGCCCTGTCGGTTTTCTTTTTTTTTTTTTTTCTCCTGTGATTAAATTTTGTGGACCCTGTGGATTAAATTTTGTTATGGAAGACTCCGTTCTCTGGGGTTTCTATTAAGTCTGTTAAGAACTTTTCAACCGAATTGACCCTGATTAATTTGGAACATCTAAGGATCTAGTTTGAGGATAGGAGGGTTTCTCGGCTTGCGTCGTCACATACTTAGTAACAGGATCTGCACTCCCGGTAAACACTCTGTCGGGTTCTAACCGTCGGACATCATTCATTAGGTATATACAAGACGAGTGTTGACGACACCCTGTTATGACGACCACGAGTCAAGACCTGAACTTCGTGTGAAAAGGGACGTAAGGATGACGTCTTCCTGGTGACGTCGACAGACGAAAGACCACCGTCCTGGGTCTTTGTGTCCCTCAGGTTGTCATGACGACCTGTCACAACGGAGTCCCTGACTTCTAAAGGGGATGGAACAAACCCCTTTGCAACCGAGCCCGAGAATGATGTTACACACACCCACTGAACGAGTGTTGTTCGTTTCACAGATTTTTTACGGTATTCTTGGGACTTGAGCCAGTTAACACCCACCTTGCCGAGGGGCTTCTTCCGAGTTCATACATTCATTGTTCAGTGCATGGACCCAAAGTAGGAGACGGACTGTCTTTTATCCGTTGACGGTCGAACCCTTGTAGGTTCTGTGTGTCTCGACTCCCCGAAGACCCTTCCGTCCTAAGACAACTTAATCCTAGAGTTTAAGTCCGAAATTTTCTTGTATACAACTCGAGAATGAAGTTGTTTTCTGGTGGTTTGTCGGACCCTTTACTATTTTTGCTCCAATCAGAGCCGAGGTCGAAACCTTGATCGTCTGAATTTGGAACGTGTGACATCCAGGTACTCTCTGTTCCGTACTCAGAGTGTATAATTAAGTTCGAGGTCCCTTGTAGGGAGCCGGGTGATGAATGAAGAGTTGATTTTGTCTCACAAGTCCCACCGGAGGATCGGAAGCTCGACACCGTTCAGGAACACGGTCTGAAGTCCTTTGGTTCGTCAAGTGGGACCCCGTTGGGTGGTAAGACATGCAGAGAGTGGTACAGGAAAGAAACACGAAGGGACCATCGAGTCAACCATATCTTAAACGGACGTCACGTTCTCTGGGGTCAAGTTAAGGACCCAGCCCTTCAAGGGAACCTATTCCCTTTCCGATGGGTGAGGTCATAAGACCGGACCTCTTAAGGTACCTGACATAGCAGATACGCCAACGTTTCTCAGTCTGTACTGACTCGCTGAAAGTGAAGTAAAGTACAGGAAAGAAGTGACCTTGTTTTTCCCCCGATAACCGACTGAAGAACCTCTTACCCCTTCATGGTTCGGTAAGAGAGTCCGTTAAGGTGAGATTTTGAAGTCCAGTGAGACCGGGACTTAGGTCGCAGTGGCGAGGGCTACCAACGACTTGTTGGGGGACTCGTACTGACGGAGTTCGTCTAACCCGAGTTGTGTGTTGGGAACCGACTCGGTCTCCACCTGGACAAGTACCTACCTTCGTCGAAGCACCTGGTTCCGTCCCCTTCATAAGTCATACATCACTTTTGGGAAAAAAAAAAAAAAAAAACGGTGTGTCGGATGTTCTAGAATCAAGGGGTCGGTCCCTAGTTTAGGTGTGAGGGACGTCACCTTCACGTCAGAATTGGTGACCTGGCGGTCCCTTCAGGACACCACGATTGGGAACTTTTCCACCATCTTCGTTTTCGGGACGGGGATCCCTCGAGTCGAGTCCTCCGTCTTCAGTGACGAGACTGTTCTCGGGATGACGAGGGACTTCCGTACACTCACTATGCATGTCTCCGAGGACGAGACGAAAGAGACACCACGGACGAGTGTCCTGGTAGGCGTCTCTTCCTCCGAGGAGCGAAGTCTGTCATTTCTGTCTTTTGTACGAAACTCTAGGACAGTGCTACTCTTCGGAAGGTGTTCGGGAATGACCACCGACCTTACGTGACAGGTCCGGTGATCTTCCCACTTTCAGTATATTAGGTTTCGTTGGTCAATCGACTGGTTCGACGTTTCCGTCCGTCGTTTCCGTCCACTAAGAGTTCGGTACTCTCCCAGTGATGTCTAGTTGAACAGTTTTATGGTCCACCACATAGGTCTTTTCCTCACCCCTAAGTGAGACCTGGTGTGGTGTGAGCCCTCTCTACACACGTATACCTTGACAGGACTGAGGACTCCGGGAGAACATGTGACACGGTGTGGTGTGACATTGTCGTGGGTGTGGTCCTCTCTACGGTGTTGCCTAAGTGTACAAGGATTACCTCGGATTGGACGCCTTCTGGTAGGTCGCTCGGAGAGTTTGAACGTACTAAGTACGATTTTTTATTTCTGACGACAGTCTGGAGGGGTCTATCCCTGGGTTGCGTCCTTGGACCCAGCGGGTCCTGACCGTTCATCTGATTTCATTTAGTTCAACCATTCCTATCTCTTTTCTCTGTCTCTTCCACTAATTTAGCAATTAGGGTGATTCCCTAACATTCATTTCTCTTTTCATACCCTCTGAGACATTCAACTTCCTAGTCAGTTCTTTCGTCCAAACGAGTCGTTGTTTTGGTACACCGTTTCCGTGTCCTGGACGGGGGTTTGTTATTTTGTCGTCACCATACTCGGGGTGTAGGACGGGTCACCCGATTCAATTACTGGGGGATCGTGTACGAAGAAACACACGTGATTTTTGTTTTTATATTCCTTTTCCACTGTAATACTACTTTGGACTCTACTAAATGGTTTAAAAACACGTAAAGGTAACTCGGTACTCTCAGGTTCGAACTGGTACATTCCTGTTCTTTTAAGGGGACGGGCAACTCCTCCTCTTCGACTGCTACCTTCGACTGAAGATTAGTTCTTCAAACTTGACTTGAAACGATCACCCACTCTACTCACGTTAACACACCATCAAACTTGTAAGAAATCGTAACGGAAAGAAACCCTAACCTTACTTTTAAGTGTAAAAGGTCAGAACACGGGTGACGACCCAAAAGGTTTAAACGAACTCACGTCGTGAAAGTGTCGTAGTAGAAACTTCCAAACTTTATCGAGTCGACCTTAAGGTAGTGACGGTGACCGAAACAAGTGTCATTACGAAGGATTTTGGGTGAACTGAAGTGTAAGGTTCTACAGACGGAGATCCACTCACTAGTGTGGTAGTACCAATGGCCGAGTAATTCTAGGAAAAACATATCAAGAAGACACATAAGAACGGTGGAAAAGAATTAGAGAAGACGAAGACAATCCAGGTACGGTAAAGACAGGAGACAGGGAGATTAAAAGAACTTCTCTACAGATCAGAAAGGGTAAGATAACGAAAGGAGAGAAAGAAACGTAACAAGTGAATTCTTCCGAAAGAATAAAGAGGACCGATAAGAAACCTTGTAAAGTAAGTTTACCCAAATAGAAAGGAAAAGAGAAAACGGAAAGTACAGAGAAGAAAAGAGTCGATAAACATTCCGGAGGAGTCTGTTGGTAAAACGGAAAAACGTAAAGAAAAAGGAACACTACCAGAACTAGTGACGGAGGACATGTTACAGTACTTGGAGACAGGTATCAAGAAGTGCGTAAGACAGATAGTCTAGATTAGGGAACTTAGATAAACAGTGAAGGTGGCACATAAGTATTCTCTAAACTAAATCCAGTATGGGCTTACCACAGATCACCAAAAGGGATGAAAGAAGTTAAAGTCAGACTTAAACCGTCATTCCTCAAGTACTAGACTCAGTGTCAGTCGAGGACCAGAACAAAAACGACTGACATGTCTCGAAGGGGTAGAAGTCGACGTTCCTTGTATTAGTTAGACTAAAGTCATAACTCGTAGACCACTACAGGAACACATCTCAACAGAACACAACAGCCTTCTCCCACACAGTTGATTTTTTCTACATGTTGAACTCTCAACACTCAATTCAAAATAAACCCCTTTTACTCGTGACGTCGGTCCCTCCGTCGTAGAGTCTATCGAGACTGTCCACAGGTCTCTAGAAACTGATAATTCTGGATCAGGTCATTATCGTGTGACTCGCCGTATAGTCGTTTTTGGAAGAAGTCTTGACCCTTACTCGGAAGGGTCGTTACCCCCTGGTTTACCAGTACTTTACGGGGGGTTTCATCCCAGTATAAACGATTTGCTAGAATAGTCATCTTATCAGACTGGTGAGACTCTCTGACGAGGTTTCGTCGTCACCCCCTGCATGTTATATGTTCCAAAACCACTTCACCTTCAAGTTATGGTACTTCGTGAGTAAAGTGTTTTCCAAAAAACAATCAGTACTCCTAGACTACAGTGGTACTTCCCTAAATCACGCAGAAATCTATCCTCCTCTACGTTCCTAACTCTGGTATTTCAGACAAGGATTTTTGTAGGTTGATAGATGTCTGGTCAGGACGGTCTCAAGGACCTCGTCTCACGGAGCGAGGTGAGATTTCAGGGAGGTCCCGACAACTTTCAGTCGTCGAAATCGTCTTACCCCAAGGCAGAGGCACCTCCGTCTCCCATTTACTGAAACGGCAAGTGAGCAACCGTTACGGGAACAATTCACGGTTTAACATCAACTGTGCCGGGAGAACACCGGTATGTAGACTAGTACAAAACCCCCCGTAAAGTACTTGTAAAAGAGAGTGCCACGACCCTTCCGAACAAGGGTCAAGACTTCTTCCGAAACACTGTCCAGTGAGTTACACGATAATGACCTGATTCAGAGGTGTCAGTTTCTAGAGACGTCTGCACAGAAGATAAATACCAGGTCCTTTCATAAGGAAGAACAACGTAGAAGGGTATAAAGTCAAGTTAAGTCAGTGAGTCAGGACAGGCTGAAACACTGGGGTACCTGACGTCCTGCGATCCGGAGGGACAGGTAGGAGTTGAGGGTCTCGAATGAGTTTGAGTACAGATAGTACAGTCACTACACTAGCTTGGTAGAGTAGGAGACAGCAGGGGAAGAGGAGGGCGGAAGTAAGAAAGGGTCGTAGTCCCGGAAAAGGTTACTCAGTCAAGAAGTGTAGTCCACCGGTTTCATAGCCTTAAGGTCGAAATCGTAGTCAGGAAGGTTATTTATAAGTCCTGACTAAAGAAAATCATAACTGACTAAACTAGAGGAACGTCGAGTTCCCTAAGAGTTCTCAGAACAGGTTGTACTGTCAAGGTTTCGTAGTTAAGAAGTCGTGAGTCGAAAGAAATATCAGGTTGAGAGTGTAGGTATGTACTGATGACCTTTTTGGCATCGAAACTGATGTACCTGGAAAAAATTATTTCATTGTAGAGACGAAAGATTATACGACATATCCAACCAGTGTCGAAAATAAGGTTCCTCGTCCACAGAAAATTGAAGTACCGACGGCAGTGGTAGACGTCACTGAAACCTCGGGAGATGGGAGTTTTGTTTTCAGAGAGTGACAAAGACAACAAAGGGGTTGATAAACGGTACTTCACTACCCGGGTCTACGGTACTAGAAGCAAAAGACTTACAACTCGAAATTCGGTCGGCAAAGTGAGAGGAGAAAGTGAAACTAGTTCTCAGAGAAGTCACGAGCGAAGCCGTCGTGTATATGATTTTAACCTTGCTATGTCTCTTCTAATCGTACCGGGGACGCGTTCCTACTGTGCGTTTAAGCACTTCGCAAGGTATAAAAAACCTCTTTTCCCTTGGGAGAATGCGACAACCACCCTTACGTTTGATCATGTCGGTGATACCTCTTGTCACACCTCTAAGGAATTTTTTAACGTTTATCTTGATGGCATACTGGGTCGTTAGGGTGACGACCCGTATGTGTGGCTCCTTTGGTCTTAACTTTCTCTGTGTACATGGGGTTACAAGTAGCGTCGTGACAAATATTATCGGTCCTGTACCTTTGTTGGATCTACAGGTAGTCGTCTACTTACCTATTCTTTCGACACCATGTATATGTGTTACCTCATAATGAGTCGGCAATTTTTCTTAAGTAAACTTAGTCAAGACTACTCTACCTACTTTGACCTCGGCTAATATGTCTCACTTCATTCGGTCTTTCTTTTTGTGGTTATGTCATATGATTGTGTATATATACCTTAAATCCTTCTACCGTTACTGCTGGGACATACGTTCTGTCCTTTTTTCTGTGTCTACACATATTGCCTGAAAACCTGAGTCTCCCTCTCCCTCTCCCACCCTACTAAACCCTCTTACCGTAAGATTGTACATATGATAGTACATTCTTAACTTAGCGGTCAGATACAGACTGCGTCCTATGTCGTACGAACCCCGACCACGTACCCCTACTGGGTCTCTCTACAATACCCCTCCCTCCACCCTCCCCCCAAGTATTTTTTTTTAATTAATTAATTAATTAATTAAATTTTTTTTTTCTCCCTCTTAGACACCCGGCGTTTCTGGCAAAGGACCTAGTTTACGTTAGACTTACTGGGGTCTAGAAGACGTTAGAAAGTCATTTCTATAAAAATTGGGGGGGGGGTTTTTTCTCAGAGAAGTCAAGAAGAAGTGAAAGACGGTATTCTCACCACAGTAGACGTATATACTCTAATAACTATAAAAAGGGTCGTTAGAACTCAGGTCGAACACGAAGGAGGTCGGGATGTAAAACGTACTACATGAGACGTATAGTCAATTTATTCGTCCCACTGTTATGTGTCGGAACTGCATGAGGAAAGGGTTAAACCTTGGTCAGACAACAAGGTACAGGTAAAGATTGACAACGAAAAACTGGACGTATGTCTAAAGAGTCCTCCGTCCAGTCCACTAGACCATAAGGGTAAAAATTTCTTAAAAGGAGTCAGACAACACTAGGTGTGTTAGTTTCCGAAACCGTATCAGTTATTTCGTCTTCATCTACAGAAAGACCTTACGAACGAAAAAACTACTAGATCGTCTACAACCGTAAAACTAGAGACCAAGGAGACGGAAAAGATTTAGGTCGAACTTGTAGACCTTGCCCTTCAATGAGGATATAGATCTTATTGTAATAATGTTAGTGACTAGTGTATAGTTCGATATATCAACTGGTTGACGAAGTTCAGTGATTCAGTGAAGTACTACAGTGGTATTTCACTAAATCACGAAGAGATCTATCCTCCTCTACGTTACTATCTCTGGTATTTTAGACAAGGATTTTTGGAATTTTTTTTTTTTAGGTTAACAGATTTCTGGGTAGAGTGGTCTAAGGGACCTCGCACCTCAAGGAGAGAGGTGTCGATGACTTTCCGTTGTCGATATCCTCGTACACCAAGTGAGAGGTATCTCCGTCTGCCGTTTTCGGAAACAATAAGTCAGTGACCGTCACGAGAACCAGTTACGGTGAAACATCAACTGTCCGCAAACGATACTGGTCACGTAAGAGAATTGTTTTAGCAATCGAAAGGGAACGAAGTAAGACATGAGGTTCCGGTTTGAACGGATAATGAGGTCCATAGAGAACTAAAGGATGAAAACGTAGGTCAGGGGATACTACTTTTCCTGTAGATAAAAAAACCATAATCAAGATACTTTAGACATTCAGAAGTATCTTGACAAGTTGAAGTCAAAGAAACCGTAATCACCGACTCCGTATCTGAACCTAATGACACTATAACTTACCAAATGGAACCTTTACTTGTCTCTAGTAAGGCATCAAAAACTCTAACGTAGGTTCATGACGTAAAACCTGAGAAAACAACTGATACTATCGATAAGGTAAAGAAGATTCCCTAAGAACGGGTGTCATCATTTATATTACCAGTAGACTTAATTTATGTGGGTAAGACCAGGTAGAATCCAGTGACTAAGGATCTTTCAACGACAAGTGAGAACGGTAGAGGACAAACTGGTGAAGGTTAAATGGAACTAAGTACCTGTATTGTAAGGTCCAAGGATGTGTTAGGACAAGAAATGTCGAAGTCTGAAGTGAAAGTGGTGGTCTCTGTAGGTATTGACCCGTAACAAAAACGAAACCGAGTCGGAGAAGTGTGTAAACACCTCGATAAAGAGACGAAAGGAGGTCATCGTGTGACCCGTATATGGTAGGACCCCTCAAGTAGAAAGTCACAGCAATAGAAAAACGGAAAAGTATCACAACTACGATCGTCTCATTACGAGTTTTAAGAGGTCCGATCCGAAGTTGTCATGTACTTGGTTCTTGAAGGTCTGTAAGTTCGACCTAAATCTTTTCCGTCTCCTTGGTCTCTAGTGTAAAGATTTTAAGTGTCTTGTTCTCTTACAGTCTTTTTGTAGATGAAGACACAGTGAGTCATACGATGTCGGAAAATGACACACCTAGTGTTGTTTAAAACCTTTTAAGAATTTCTCTACCCTTATGGTCTGGTGGAATGGACGAAGGACTCTTTGGACGTACGTCCAGTTCTTCGTTGTCAATCTTGGTTTGTACCTTGTTACCTGACCAAGGTTTAACCCTTACCTCATGTTTCTTCATACAGTTCCGACATATAACAGTGAGACGAATAAATTGAATCGAAGTCTCATGTAATTCATTTTACGGTCCGACCTACTTCGTGGTCGACCTTAGTTCTAACGACCCTCTTTATAGTTATTGGAGTCTATGCGTCTACTGTCGTGGGAATACCGTCTTTCACTTCTCCTTAACTTCACTTTCTCCTCTCACTTTTTCGACCGAATTTTAAGTGGTAAGTTTTTTGATTCTAGTATCGTAGGTCAGGGTAGTGAAGTACCGTTTATCTACCCCTTTGTTACCCTTGTCACTCTCTGAAATAAAAGAATCCGAGGTTTTAGTGACGTCTTCCACTGACGTCGGTACTTTAATTTTCTGTGAACGAGGAACCTTCTTTTTCATACTGGTTGGATCTGTCGTATAATTTTTCGTCTCTGTAATGAAACGGGTGTTTCCAGGCAGGTCAGTTTCGATACCAAAAAGGTCATCAGTACATATCTACACTCTCAACCCGGTATTTTCTTCCGACCCACAACTTCTTAACTACGAAAACTCACTACCACAACCTCTTCTGAGAACTCTCAGGGATCCTACCGTTTCTCTAGTTTGGTCAGTTAGGATTTCGTCTAGTTGGACCTTATAAGTAACCTTCCTGACTTCGACTTCGAAGTTATAAAACCGGTGCACTACGTTTCTTCACTGAGTAACCTTTTCTGGGACTACGAACCTTTCTAACTTCCGTCCTCCTCTTCCCCCGTCTCCTACTCTACCAACCTACCGTAGTGACTGAGTTACCTGTACTCAGACTCGTTCGAGGTCCTCTACCACTTCCTGTCCCCTCGGACCACACGACGTCAGGTCCCCCAGCGTTTCTCGACCTGTGTTGAACTCGACGACTTGTTGTTGAGTTCCTCTCCTTCGTCTTCTCTCTCTCTTCCTGTGAGAGGGGGAGGGGTGAAGAGGAAAATAATATTTTGACATCGGGTGATTAATGAGACCCACAGTGGGAGAGGGGGAGACGAACATTCGGAGTGTTCACAGGATAGAAAAGAAAAAAAAGTCAGTCGTGTCCGACGGTATCTTTATACCATATCTATAGATCTCTGTGTCTTTCCTAGAACAACGATCGCGTCCTCTGTCCCATCTACCATACACTCTTCCTTCTTTAAAATGACAGACTCACGACGAGTGTCCGAGACTTTTAGCTGTAAGAATTAAACCCCTAAAAAGAGGATACAAGATTCAGATTGTGACAATTTTGAGTTCAGATATTTAAATCCAATAAGATGGACAATAAATACATAAAAAATTTTTATTTATGAATAAATAATACATAAACCGACGTTACTGAGAATCGACACCGTTTACCCTAAATCAAAGGGTAGGTCCTTACCTTGGACCCGGGTGACACAACCTTCGTACCTCAGAATCAATGACCTGGTGGTCTCTACAGGAGTTTATAGAGAATCGACCATTCAAAACGTAACGTTACGGACAAAATACTGATTCAAAATTTCACTTTGACACTCTAGAGATAACTCTATATACATAACGAGTCCAATTAAACATCCACTCAAGATAAATTGACAGAAAAAATTTTCATGAATGTTTAATTTGTAAAGATTTATATTGTCTGATTCGATTTGCCTAAAACCTAAGTATACTGGGTTCTTTGTAAATCATACTTTAATTGTACACCGTAATTTCAAACAACAAACGAACAATAAATTATCTCTGTACAGTAAATCTGTGTAGTGATAATTCGTGTTACAAAAATACCATGGGTCCAAATGAGTTTCAGGCATTCATATAAACAACATTTCAAACAGTCGTTCTTTTAATTGAGTACCCGAAAGAACCTCCGAGTCGTCATATCTTAGGGGAATGGTTGCGTCTTCTACACCCAAGCTAGGGACTGGACCCTTCTAGGGTGTACGACACCTCGTTGATTCGGGTACGGTGGGTTGATGGCTCGGACACGAGATTTCGGACCTTCGGTGTTGATGACTTCGGGTGCGGGGGATCTCAGGAACAAGACGGTTTCTCTTCGGCGACGTCACTCTTCGGTCACGTGGAGTCGTTTGTCATCGGGGGCGAACGAAGTTTATCTCTCAGGCTCGTCGTTACGTCTGGGTCGTGTCGGTTTTAATTTATTTATTTATAAAAACTTTACACAAAAAGTGAACGCCACATGAAACATGTTAAAAATCACTAGTTCTGTGAGTGAAAGGACCTGTTTAAAATATTCGCATACAATAGTTAGTTGGTCTGAGTAAAATGTTTGTTTAATTAGAATTGAACCGATGCAAAGTCTGTTTACTCCCACTAAATTCTTCTTTCCTTAATACAAAATTATCTATAATTTAAAATCAAACCGACTCTAGTCATAGATGACAGATTTTGAGTGGAAAATTTATCGTGAAAACAGTATAATAACATTCCAAATTAACTCAACAATCCTTCTGTAAAATCCGAACCTAGACTTCGAGGTCGTCACATTCGATAGAAACATACGTCTAGTCTACGGGTATTAGATATTAGTCCCGTATATACAGGATCTTTTTTTTATTCTGTAGTAAATTTCCTGACACAGGTTGGATCTATATACGGAGAATACTCCATAAGAGTTGTAAGACGTGTTCCTATGACTTCCCTTAGTCGAAGGTCCTAAATGGGAGAAGGGGACTGGGAATTAAAGGTTGAACGTCGGTCTGGTCAAGGACTTTCGAGAGACAGTTCCGGTGACCTGTGCGTCAGACATAATAAGGAAACCCTGTCAAAGAGTCGGTAAGTGTGGACCGACTCTCTGATGAGTCTTCCCTATTGTAGATTTCGAAATTCGTGTTCAGGGCTAATTTGACGTGTCACTTCACGCTGTGTCTTTGCATTGTAGACCTATCGATTGATGACGAGCTCCCTCCCCTTACTGTTCCTGACAGAGTCGACGACGAGGTCGGTTCCGGTGACCGGGTCTCAGTTCCCGTGGGTTCCCACTCCTGTGACGGGTGATATAAGTCCTCGAGGAAGAGACATGGGGTTCAATGGGTTCCCGGTTTAGAGTCGGGTCTGTCGTGGACGTCAGACATTCAATACCTGGTTGACGGGGTACCGAGACGGAGACACTCTTCGGGGAAAGAGGTACAGGTAGAATGAGGCGGAAAGAGGAACAGGTAGAGGAACAGGTATTCAGTCGTCTTCTATTTAACTATGTAAAAAGACTCTTGCGACTTGAAAGGTCCCACCTCAAATGGGTCAATTACTCTACAAAACTAGAGTAGGTTTCCCTCTAAATGTCTAAAATGAGAGGGTGTCCGTCGATCCCAGGTACGACTGGGTCACCGTCGGACTCGGGTTGTCCCGGTGCACTCCCCTTCCCCCGTAACGAAGACAGGGACACCGTCCAGGCACCGATGTACTAACAAATTGTCTCCTATACTTTTGTGAACGTCAATTCGGACAGTCAATACTTTTTCACGTCTATCACGTTGTCCCCACTCTACTTTTAGTCTTTCGTAAAGTTCTCTCCAACTACCTTCGAAATTTTTTATATCGTCCCCGAAAAGACCACCGAGTGACCCTTTCTTAGGTGCACGGTTACGTCCCGTGTACCCGAGATAGAGATTAGGTCCCTCTAGGGTACACAGTACCTTGTTAATTCGGACTCTCGACTGTGATGACTTCGGGTCCGGGATCTCGGACACGAGACCTTGTTCTCTTCGGTGACGTCACTCTTCGGGTACGACTCTTTTCGGGTGTTCGTTGTTTCTGTCTCGTATCTGTTTTATATATGTGTCCCCACACCTAGGGAAGAGGGAGCTCCCTGTCCGGGAAAGCCGATACGTAAAGTATCGGGTGGGACGGTGTCTGTAGTCCTCGCTCTAAGTTTTTCGTTGACGATCAGGAGTCTGCGGATACTCGCTAAACGAGGTTCACCGAATAAGTCAAAAACTATTATCCCTGTACCAACTTTTCCGACTTGAGAGGGTCTCTTTATGTGTCCCGACTTTACTACTAACATCGAAACAGGTGAGTCTCTGGTCGTCTCCCCTCCAGTCGGAAACGTCCGATTCGACCGGTACCACCTGGTGTTCCGGGTGTTCATGGGTCTGGTTGGGTCCTACGGGACACACCTGTCTCCCCGTGACCTCCTCTCTGACACCGTCTGAACGGGAAAATATCTGTCGGTCCCCTGACCTCCTCCCTTACGGGGTCTGTGGACTCTAGGTACCCCGGGGAGCCGGAACCTACCAAAGGGTTGTAACGTCCCGGGGTTCCAGTGTTTACCGAGACGGATGTCGTGACACATATATTGATCACGACTTCGAACCCCCCCCCACCAGTGACTTCGCCCCCGGCTCTACCTTAAAGAGCCTGTGGTCACGTCAGGAAAGGTAGAATTGGGCTTCCCGACCTTTAAAATTGTCGGTATTTTTTATGTATTACCCTTGTAGTCGTGGTTGTCGCCCGGGTGAAAGGTCCTTGGGGGAAGCACGAGGTTGTCACCGGTCACCAAAGATGTAGCTAAAGACACGGACAGTGGAGAGAAAATTGACTTCCCTGAAGGATCAATTTAATCCGAGGTGAGACTAAGAACTCCCTGTTCCTTCGGTGAGAATACTGGTTTACTATGTTTGTTTTGATTTTTTCTAATGAGATATTGACTCTATTTTCTGAATTATCTACGACGTCATACTTTGTGACTCCAAGACCCAGATCGATGTTTATTTGTCTGACTCCGGAATGCACTACGAGAAGGTCTAAACCTTGGACAAAACTCGATACATCGGGTCGACCATTTCTTAGGCGGACGTTACGACAATGACTTTCCATACACAACCCCCAGGCCCACACAAAACATGGGGAGGGAGTAGTCTGTCTGAGGAGTCCAAGAGCACACCCAGGAGCGGGGTCCTTACACGTGTCTCGGCGTCTACTAAGGCTAGACCTAGGACGTAACTCGTGGTCCCGAGAATCGGAGGTGAACACTCTGACTCTAGTCCGGGACCCCCTCCCTTCCCACGAGACGAGACTCACCCCGACCTGGTCCCGGACGACACACTGGACTTCCCGTAGCACCCCACTCGTCTCCATGGGGGACGACGACACACGTACTCCGGAGTGGTCCTTCCCTCATACTAGGCGCCCGTTCACACCCTTTCAGGGTACAACCTGAGACACGCCCTCAACTGGTAGGACTCAAGGAGGACTCTGTCACCGGTGTCCCCTGACAGACAAGGAGTACCACTCCCGAAGGAACACACACCGACCCCGAGTACTTCCCCCACACAACTGGGATTCGTAATTTGTCGTACAAAAGGTGAAAGTACTATCTTGACACTTCTCAGTACCGGTTTCTTCAGGTCTTCGCCTTTCTTGTCCTCAGTCTGTACCGAGAAAGAGTCCATTCCAGTATAAGAGTTACCTAAGAGACAGACAGGAAGGATTTAACGGGAAGAGACCTGAACGATTAGTACAGACTGAGACTTTATAGGACAGACTTAGTACATGTGGGTGTGAGTGGGCCCCGGAAAGGAGTCCCGGACAACAGAGGTGAATCTAGGGCAGAGGGGTACTGGACCACTGGACCGGAAGACTCCTCCGAGGGGACCCACGGCAGGACCCGCCCCGAAGAGTGAGTACCAAACCTCTGCCCCAGAGCCACGACAACCCGTCGTCCGCAACGAATCCCAGGTAGACCTACACGACAGACGAGAGACATTTGACCCTATTTCTTCGACATCCACCTGGAGTCCATAATTGTACATGCCATGTACCATTTTAGACTTTTTCTCCGGTTGTTCCCCTTTAGTCAAGACTGAAAAATGTCATGTAAATTTTGATTTACTCGTGGAGGAACTTTTGAATTCACAAACCCCTACCTTGTCTTGTAAGTCCTTCTCTACAGTCCCGATCCCTCACAAAGCAATCCGGTAGATTAAATTTGACATTTTAGTCCAAATGATGAAAAAAAAAGAAAGAAAAAACTAGTGTACTATGTCGAAGGTCCCAGAATCAAGTGACTCATCCCTAGCTTGGACTTTGGGACGTCACCTTAACTCCCTACAATTGGTGACTTGGTACTTCCTTAAGAGGTTGAAATGATTAAAACTAAGTCATAAAAGAATTACCTTACTTTATTATTTAAAAACTACAACAATTATTCATGTATGGATTTTAATTAATATTTTTAGTGTAATACTAAAAATTTTATATAAACAAAGGACATGTGACTGAAGTAACGAACTCACAGAAAAGGGATCTAGACCGTTCACCACCGGTGAGAGACCAACACCACGTGTCGAAGAGTAACACCACCGAAGAGAACAGAACGTCGGGTCCGAGATCTCGTGCGACCGAAGTCATCCAAGTGGAGGATCCGAGATGTCGAGACCTAGTCTTTAACTCTGAGTACCCGAGTCAACGGGGAGTCGTACATCCTAGAGACTGGTCCGTTGTTGGGTGTAGAGAACGTAACGGGTCACCTAAGAAATGGTGAATGGGTATCCCTCCGGGTGGATAAAAATTTATGTCCACAAAATATTTCTAACCTTCTTTAGACATACAATAAAAAACGAACATAATTAAAAATAATCTTATTCTATTACAACTCCTCAAGGGACCATCATGTCATCGATTCTTACACGGACGGTTACAGCCCACGTGCACAAGGTAGGGTCCAGGGTCTTCTACGGAGTCTCGTTTATTCGGGTACCCGGTGTTGCTGCCTCGGACACGGGATCTCGGGTCCTCGGTAATGATACCTTCGGGTGTGAGAGATCTCGGACACGAGGTTTTGTTCTCTTCGATGACGTTCCTCTTCGGGCCCGTGATGTCAACGTTGATCTCTTTCGGGTGAGTGTCGTTCCTGGGTTTTATTCGTTTTATTTACTCGAACTTTTTCTTTATCTTACAACTGTTTCAATCACTTACTTCTTCATTTTATTTCTTCTCTTACCCTTGGGTGAGTCATAAGAACGGACCTCTTAAGGTACCTATCTCCTCGACCGCCCGACGGCAGTCACCCCAACGTCTCAGACCGTACTCATTCGTCCATTTGTTGTTGAAGGTGTGTGTCTTCTAACTCGAGACTTTTTGTTTAGATTCGCAGATTGAAAGGAGAACGTCTAAGAAGTCACTGAAGGTCATCGAAACCTTATTTCAGGATTTAGGTATCTAGAACGTAATTAATCGGAGACGGACCGTGGTGGGGTACGTGTAAGGGACACAGGGTCAGTGTGACTGACTGAAAGACAAGTCACTTATAGAAGGACGGAGTCTCGACCGTGAGTCCGACAAGAGAGACGAACGTTGTGAGAGGACAAAGGGTGGAAGGGTTAGGATTCAAAGAAGGAGTGTCTCTGGAACGGACTAAAGAGTTACATCGAATTCTGAAAGACAAATTAGAACAGAATCGTGGCCCGGACACAGTCTCGTGAATAAAGTCATCAATGTCATTTTAACACCTACTTTAACCGACCGACCTACGACCTAACATCCGAGGTAGTACAAGTGACGACATAAAGTTCAAACTCCGTGTCTCGACTACGACTTACTTTAAACTATCTTACTTTCTTTTTTTATTTCTGTTGAGAACAAAGTTAGTTAACACACAAATGTGTGCGTACGTACTTACGTACCTATACATTGAGGTACCAAAATAATGTCTTTGTAGTAGAGTATTTATTACCACATACGAAACATCGTCAAAGGCAACATAGAATTCACATAAAGTACCGTAACCAAAAAGATGTAGTAGGGTACTTACTACATTTAACATCATTCTAATAACTGTAACACATCCAACAGTACCCTCTCCCACACTGGAACATAACACTGGTAAATACGACAAGACAACATAAAGTCGAAGGAACTTGAACTAAGTCCATAAGAGTCCCTTGAGAGACACCTACGTGAAAGGAAGAGACGATCAATTGACCAACTAAAAAATCCAAGTCAACAGTGAGGGTTGGTGGACTCGAGTCCCCGACAATGGAGTAAAGAATTGACTAGACTCGCTAAAAAATCTCACTGTCTCAAAAGAGGGGTCATTCCACCTGTTCTAGAAAGAGATTGCACGACAAAACAACTACTGTTCAAGTAGGCACACTTCAGAAATCTCATTACCAATCACACATCCTGTACGACTTTGTGGACAGCAATCACACTACCACAGTAGCAGTAGTGTTACACACAAGAAAATGTCAGTGACACCTGAAACAGCAGAGACTTCTGTGGTCAGAACGACATTGAGTAGATCTATCACTGTGACACAGTGAGTCACACAACTTACATTATGAATACGTATCTGTTGGGTCACGACCAAAATTAAACACATAAAAAGTACATAAAAGGTGTATGTACTGTTTAAGTACAACTAACGTCCTAAAGTATTAGAATCCCTTTTTCTCCCTTAAAATTTAATCTAATCTCTGGTTGTCAAACGAAGTTCGTCGAAAATTACCTAGATAGTCTTATAATGAAGTTCACTTAACTCGAAATGGGGAGAGTGGAGAAGAGTAAAACACACTTTGATTCTTAGGAGGAGTCCCGGGCAACCACCTTACACAAAAGTAAAGTCCGTGTCAACTCGAAGTTCCTACACAAGGATCTAAAGTGAGGACTCCTCACCCTTACGGACCTGGGACGGGTCTCCTGGAACATGGTCCTACACTACCACCTCTGGGAGTCGTTGGACGACAGACACCCACTCCTAGGGAAGGGAGACTGCATCCCTAGACGGGACCCCACGGAGACGTGCAAGGGAGACATGGAAAACTCTAGGGGACAAAAAGAACTGATTCGAGTTTTCGAACAACTGAGTGTGTACATTTCGAAGGACTAACCGTACTCCTCAAATTTGAACTGACAGGAAGTCCACTGGACGGGTGACACACTATGTGTTACTCAAAGAAGTGTCGAGCTCACAAATATTTCGACTAAACTTTGCAACTTTATAGGTCAACGGACAAAGGATCGGGACACAAGAACCAAGTCAACAAGAAGTTTTCACTTCACTTCAGCGAGTCAGCACAGGCTGACAAACGCTGGGGCACCTGACATCGGGTGGTCCGAGGAGGCAGGTACCCTAAGAGGTCCGTTCTTATGACCTCACCCAACGGTAAAGGAAGAGGTCCCCTAGAAGGACTGGGTCCCCAGCTTGGGTCCAGAAGTGTAACGTCCGTCTGCGAAATTGGAGACTCGGCTATGGACGACAAGGGACACGTAAGTCTTCCGCCGTCTCTCATTTAAGTAAACTCTGCATAAAAAGACAGGCAAACATTACAGGAGTGAGGAACCGACTGTTTTTTCGACCTAAGATGTGGACGGTTACGTCCTCTGTGTCCAACCTAGGAACCAAACCCTTCTAGGGTGTACAGTCTCTCGTCGATGCGGACACACGGAGTTGATGTTCGGTCGTGAGATCTCGGACCTTCGACGTTGACGACTCGGGTGTACCCTGTTGATGACTTCGGGCACGGGGGTCCTCTTCGGCGTCGTACACCTCGTACTCGTGACATTGACCTCGCACCGGGGATGAACGACTTGAACCTCTTTCTGGTTCGTCGTTGCTTGTGAGTGGGCTCGGTCTTCTTTACTTATGTGGTTACATACTTTTTATTGTCTATGTAAATAAATTTTCTCTCTCTCTCTCCAACCTAAGACCTTCTTCGGTGTCATATACCGTAATGAAGACTCATCCTTCAAGACAAAGACTAGACTTGCAATAGGGGTAAAAACACCGTGTTCCTTCTTCTGGGGACCTAACACCTCTTACTCCACGATTATCGTTTGTAGGTCTACTCACCCTTTCATAGGTGTCACACTAGTGTCCAGTTGACAGTGTTCCTGTCTCTCCTTCGGTGTGGCAAGTACCCCAAACCCTTTGAGAGGTTCATCCTCTCAAGACACTCTTTTGTCTACAAATTACAAACACTTGAGAGTGTCCTCTAAAAAGAAGAGGCATGAATCCCGAGACAAGAAGTTGTACACTTTACATGTCGTGGGAGCTCACCACGACATCGTGGGTGTCTCTACTTCCGTTCCAGTAAAAAAATCCGGACATGGCCCATAAAAAACGACACACCTGAAAACAGATAAATTCTGTTCACTCCCGAAGAGAGATTAACGCCCCTCGTGCCAAAGAGTAACATCACCGAAGAAGACAACACTTCGGGCCCGGGATCCGTGTGTCCGAACTCATCAAGATGGTATGTTCGAGTCATAAACACCGAGTAGTTGAATAAAAGGCACTGTGCACTCCACAAGGTTCTTGTTCTTAGCTTGGGTACAGAGAACGTAATGATTCGTCTAAGAATGGTACCTCGGTGGTCCGACAATCCCTTTAATTTATCAGAACAAATCCGAAGTTCTGTTTCGTCACGTAAGGAGACTGGAACGAAGATTGGACGTACCTTTGACGGGACTCACACTTACAGGACTGACAGAGGACACTCACATTCAGAACGTCGTGGTATCTATTCTATCTCCTGTTTAGACCTCTAACAAGTCGGAAACGTCCCCGGGAACGACCCTCTTTATAGTTATTGGAGTCTATATGTCTACTGTGGTGGGAATACCGTCTTTCACTTCTTTTGGATTTTTCGGAGAACTACTTTCATTTTCTCCTCTCACTTTTTCAACCGAATCTCGAGTTGTAAGTCTTTTACTTCTAGTACCGTAGACCAGGGTAGTGAAGTACCCTTTATCTACCTCTTTGTCACCTTTGTCACAGTCTGAATTAAAAAAACCCGAGGTTTTAGTGACGTCTACCACTAACGTCGGTACTTTAATTTTCTACGAATGAGGAACCTTCTTTTCAATACTGGTGGATCTATCGTATAAGTTTTCGTCTCTGTAATGAAACGGCTGATTCCAGGCAGATCAGTTCCGATACCAAAAAGGTCATCAGTACATACCTATACTCTGAACCTGACACTTCTTCCGACTCGTGGCTTCTTAACTACGAAAACTTGACACCACAACCTCTTCTGAGAACTCTCAGGGAACCTGACGTTCCTCTAGGTTGGTCAGGTAAGACTTCCTCTAGTTGGGACCCTAAAGAAACCTTCCTTACTACGATTTCGACTTTGAGGTCATGAAACCGGTGGAGTACGCTTCACAACTGAGTAACCTTTTCTGAAACTACGACCCTCCCTAACCCCAGTCCTCCTCTTCCCCTGCTGTCTCCTACTCTACCGACCTACCGTAGTGATTGAGTTACCTGCGCTCAGACTCACTCAGGGCCTCAACAACTACCTGTCCCTCCGGACCGTACGACGTTAAGTACCCCAGCGTTTCTCAGCCTGTTCTGACTCGCTGACTTGACTTGACTTGAACGGTTGGTTAGGGTCCGAATTGTGGTAGGTTCAACCGAGGACCTAGGAGGAGAGACGGATGACACTCCATTTATTTCCATTGAATTTTGATAGATTTCTCTTCAATGTTGACTTTTTTCTTGATACGTTAAACACTTCCACTAATAGGTATAATGTTACAGTGTAATATAAAACCGACTAGTTTATAAGTGAAAAAGTCAGCTGAAAGAAATCGACCGGGTGTCGAGGTTGTCACAGGGATGACGGAAAGAGAGAGGTAAGAAACAGGACAACACCGGAATGTGGGGAGGGTTTGGGAGACAGAGGGAGAGGTAGTCGACCAGGGTAAGATTGACGGGGTCAGAGACTCGTCCCTCCCCTCGGGTCCAAGGGGATGAGATCGTTCAAACAAATGAGGAAATCTAAGAAGACTAGTTTGTGGGGGTAGAGGAACCTCCCTGTAAGGTTCTAAAAATAGTCAGGAAGACCGGGACAATAGTGTCAGTTAAACTCGGTTAAACTCGTGATAAACTAGACGTAAAATCGGTATTTCGATACTGATATCTTTCCCTTCTATTGAACAAACTATGTCCTATCGGTATAACAAATCTGAGACCTCTTTTGACCAATTCTACTTAATAAAAAAGAAACTTTCACGTTTTGGTCAAGAAAAATGTACACCTTAATTTTTGTCGTTCGAACAATTTTTCTGGACGGCTTTTTTTTCGACTTTCAATTGGAAACGGTCCCGAAGGGCCTACTGAGATCACCATTTCTTGGACGGTCGGGGACCCCCTCTGTATCCTCTGCACCTAAACTAGGGACCCATCCCTTCTAGGGGACTTCCTCACTTACCTTGGGCGAGGTCATAAGAACGGACCTCTCAGGGTAGTACCTGTCTCCTCGGACCACCCGATCTCAGGTGCCCCAACGTCCCCCAACCTGTCCTGACTTCACTGGGACGTATCGTACGGTGGAAACGGTACAGGAACTACATGTATTGGGTAAAAAGGTCCCTACAGTCAGAACCCGTATAATCTTAAAATTTGGTGCCCCGTCCCCCATCCTTCTTTTTCCACTTTCTCTGTAAAATTTAGAGTTCGTCCTTTCATACTCTCGAGAGTACAGACAGCTAGACGTAAATACAAACAGAGTTGCACACAGAAACAAAAACCTATTATAACGACTCCACTTAAACGTTTACTCGAGATTAAGTTAACAAACAATTTTTTTTTTTCATTCGTGAATGTTTAGTTTGTTAATGTTCTCTTTAATTGGATTTACATAAAGTCCAAGTGCACTTGACCCTTTATAAGTTATAATTTATAGATTATAATTACAAACAAACGATTAGATTAGTTCTGTACAGAATTAATTCTGTACAGAACACAGAAGTTGTAACAGTTTATGAAAATAACATGGATCTAAATTACAATTCAATCAAACAGTTGTGTTTCATTGAGCTCACTTCTTTGAAAATTCCTTTCTTACGTTTATACTAACCTCGAAAATCTACTTGAGAGAATCCTTACTAATATGAAATCTTTACAGACAGATTTTATTAGAGAGGTCTAAACTTATTGGACTTAAAGATCCCAACACGATTTGATTCACTACGTTCAAACAACTTATAGATCCAGTAAAGGTTTATTTTATTCTAAGACTTTGTGTCTAATGACTTTTGCGTAAAGGAGAATGTCTGTTTGATTTCTCTAAAACCTGATAATTACTTATACAAACCACGGTGGGACTCTACAAGAGATATTCTTTCGTTTATAAGAATCTGTAATATTGACCATAAATACAAGTGGTCAGATGTCTTACGATTATATTACCTGTCGAGTACCAACGAATTCCTTTCATTCTGCACACAAAAATCATTCTTTCCATACTCTTTACACCCGGTTAGTGGAACGAAACAAAGGGGACCAATTTAACAGAGTCCTGGGAGGGGAACCCATGTGTCCGTGTGGGACCTAGAACTTCATTTCCGAAGAGTCTCCTCGTTTTGGGTAATACCGGACCTGACTAGGAGACTGAAAATTGAGGTTCCGCGGAAAGACGTGAACACACAACAGAGGACATAGTCTGTCCCGCAAAAGGAAAGAAACAGGAACGGTCCTAACAAGGGAACTTAATTCTCTGTCTGACGGACAAGTGGGACAAAAACAACCGACATTTAAGGAGTTGGCTCGGGTGGATATAGAATAGAGTCCCGTACGTTCTCCTCCCATCGACTAACATCTACAGGTTGGACGTCCGAAGGTTTAGGATGGAGTTTTAATGTAAAATAATTCCTTTTACGTTTCATGAAGACTGGATGTCTACCGACAAAGATTTACTTGTTTCACTAAATCTTTTTTTCTCCAAAGTACCTTTGACCTGAGGTTCTTTCCTCCAGGGTTTTCCGTTCCAGAAATATACAAGACGTTGTTAGACAGGAAACTGAGGACAGTTAAAACAACGAACTGAAACCCATCGTACACTACTCGATAAAGTTTCCCTAAATGAAGGGGAACAGGGGGAGGACACCATTAATCACGACAATCCACCGTATCTGAGAACGCACAAAATATCTTTTTTAATCTTCAATAATAATAATAATATAAAAACGACACGATGTACCGTCAGACCAAGAATCAGGGGTAAGTACCTACCTTAGACACGGGAGATGTCACCTTCGTGTAGCAGGATTGATGACCTGGTGTCCCTGAAACGGAGTTTCCAATGAAAACGAATTTTCTATATAAATGAAGGACAGTACGAATAACAGTGTACAGAGTAGATGTAATGTAGAACATACAACAATAAAATGTAAAGCAAGAGTTCTCTCAACAGAGACTGAGATCAATTGATCCAAAGGGTTAGTGTAAGGAAATAGAAGTATTGTCATACAATTTTTAAATAAATTTTAAATAAACAAAAACCGACGTGACCCAGAAACAACGAAGTCCCCGAAAAGAGATGAACGTCACTCGTTCCCGATGGCAGATCAATGTCACGTACTAGAAGAGTAAGATCACCCAAGAGGACGACGTTACGCACCAGAAACACACAAACGAGTCATCAACACTGAGGGGTCGAGATCTCGCGTCTTAGTAGTGAACACCCGATGTCCGAATCAACAAGAGTCCGTACACCCCTAAAGGGCCTAGTCCCTAGTTTGGACACACGGGACGTGATCGTCCGCCTAAGAAATGGAGACTCGGTGTTCCCTTCGGGGTTTCGAATAAGGAAATGTACATAGAACCTCGGTTACTTGACCCACTCGAATCCAATGACACATCTATCCCTCAACTACAAAACTTACTAATAACACATTCGTCTCTTACAAAGTGAATAAAAAACAAAAATTTTTTACTGCCAGAAAAACATAATGTGTTATCTTGAATAATTACCAAGAATAGTTATCAGTATTTTACGGATATACAGATACATGACTATCTAAAGATTCTCCATAAATCTTTCCACAAATAAAAAAATAAAAAATTTATTAAAATCCCTTAAGGGACTGTCAGGTCACCTATCCTAAGTCATCAAAGTGACCTCACTCCTACCAAAATTAGGTACTAGTCCCTTGGTTCTAGGGTATTCGGTGTAACAGGTCGTTTTATATATANATGATTGACGGAAAATAAAAAGTGTAATAAGTAATCTTACGAAGAAAACGTAGCAAATGGGAAGGTCACATAACGGACTAACTACGAACAAACGAGTCCACGAGTCAGGACAGACTGAGAAACACTAGAGTACTTGACATCGGGTGGTTCGAAAGGATAGGTACCTTAAAAAAAGTCCGTTCTTATCACGTGAACCAACACTAAAGGACGAGGTCCCCTAGAAAGGATGGGTCCCTAACATAGGGGGACACGGCACAGAAGACGTAACCGTCTGTCAAAGAAATGGTGACTCAGTGGAGGAATCAGGACATACAAGAAATGGAAAATTCATATATATTTATACGTATTTTACACATGTTATATGGTAATGAAAGAGGAGTTAATACTCTGTCGTCACACAAATCATGTTTCATCCTACTCGTAACTCCAGTACCACCCTTTTATACAAAAGAAACGCTTGACTGTACTCAAACGTATTTTACTTACAAAAGACTAACACAAACTTTGATGATATGGGATTTCAATTAAACTTAATGTATACTAGTGAGAAAAAATTTCTCAAGATAAGGAAATCACAAGATATCAAAATTCTAATAGTAATACTTCTAAACATTAAGACAAGTCCTACCTAACCTGAAAACCATATTATAGTACACAAACTGTTCTTTATTAAATAAATACTTAACATTGATTATCTTATGGACACCAAGAAATACGGAATATCTATACAGAGTATGTGTATACTGGTTCTTTAATGTCCGTTTTCGTTTCTCACCCTTTCCCCTTTAAAAAGTTTCTCACTACAAACCTTCTCGACTTTAGGAACTTAGTTTCTAAAAGCGGAGTCCTTCTAGGTCCTTTTATATGTACTGAAACTGACAGACACCTGTCTACTACTTTCTTTACTGTTTCCTTACAGATGTAGGGTATTGTTTTGGAGTGACTACCTTCTCTAGTAGTACCATCTTCACTACGTCCTTTATCTGGAAAACTTTCCGTGCCTAGGTGGAAAGTCCTACTTAACGTCTACCATGTTAGACTTCCCTATTAAAAACTTACATGAATTCAACACTGTTTGCAGTCGCGGAGTCCAAATAGCAGAGTCTCTTGAGCATTACAGACGTTTCCGAAAAGAGTATTTGCACTCTTACGACAATACGTGGGAAGTGTTGACAATGGTCTGGTACTTTGTGTTTTCTTTCTGGACTGTTTACGTTACTCACACTGTATTGGAAAGAAGTCCCGAGTCTTGAGTGATCTGTAGCTTCTTAGGTATGTCCTCCTTTTGGTATATTTACGCTACACACGCTGTTCCGAAAATGAGTTTGATGTTTTGAACGTCACGTAACCTCTTAAGTATGACCTCTCTTTGGTGTATTTACACTACATACACCGTTCCGGAAATCAGTTTGAAGTTTGGAACGTCAAGTAGTCTCTTAAGTATGACCTTTCTTCGGTATGTTTACGTTACACACACTGTTCCGCAAATCGGTATGACGTTTGGAATGACAAGTAGTCTCTGAAGTATGACCTCACTTTCGTATATTTATACTATATACACCGTACCGGAAATTACTTCGACGTTTCGAACGTCAAGTAGTCTCTAAGGTGTGCCCTCTCTTTGGTGTATTTATAGTGTAAACACCGTCTCGGAAATCAGTTTGACGTTGGGAACGTCATGTAACCACTTAAGTATGACCTCTCTTTGGTATATTTACACTACACACACCGTTCCGGAAATTAGTCTGACGCTTTTAACCTGAAATAGTCTCTTAAGTATGACCTCTCTTTGGTATATTTACACTACACACACCGTTTCGTAAATCAGCATGACCTTTGGAACGACAAGTGACCTCTCAAGGATTTCTCTTTGGTAACACTTAACACCATATACACGGTTCCGAAAGTCACATTCAAGTTCGGAACGACAAGTAGTCTATCAAGTATCACCTCTCTTTGGTATATTTACACTACATACACCGTTCCGGAAATTAGTCTGACGTTTTACATCTGAAGTAACCTCTGAAGTACGACCTCTCTTTGGTATATTTACACTATATACACCGTTCCGAAAGTCTCGTTCAAGTTTGGAACGACAAGTGGTCTCACAAGTATGACCTCTTTTTGGTGTATTTACACTACACACACCGTTCCGCAAATCAGTATGACCTTTTGAACCATAAGTAGTCTCTCCAGTATGACCTCTCTGTGGTATATTTACTCCATATACACCGTCCCGAAAGTCACACTTACGTTTGGAACGTCAAGTAGTCTCTCAAGTATGACCTTTCTTGGAATGTTTATATTTTTAACACTGTTTGGTAAATCCGTGTCAGTAGGTATTGAGTAGTAGTCCGTCAAGTCTGTCCTCTCTTTGGCATATTTGCGATAATACACCGTTTGGGAAGTCAGTGTTCCTTACTACCACGTCTAGTAGACTCTTAGGTATCCCGTCACGTTTGAATCTGTACATCTCTTACACCATTTTATATAGTTGAAAAACTGGGAGTCTTTTAAGTTTGACCTCCTTTTGATGTGTTTACACAATCCATACCCTTTCGAAATTAAGACACAAGTCCGGATTGAGTGGTAGTTAATTAAAAGAAAAAGTTATAACATTACCAAAAACGACGTGTAGTTGTACTTATCCGGTATTCACATGTATACAGGGGAGGGAGGACTTGGGTGGAGAGAGTGGTGGCATAAGGGGGTCTAACAGGGTCTCGTGAGCGAGTATGTAGTTTGAGGGTGTCCGAGAAAATGTGTACCATTATATATACAAAAACGAAACCGAAGTAGGGAAGTAAGAAAGACCTCAATAAAGAGGTAACTAGAGGTCATCGTACAACCCGTGGATGACTGGACCCCTCAAGGAGAAAGTCATAGGATAGTAAAAGGGAAAAGTATGACAAGTACCCCAAGAGTTCCGTTCTCATGACTTCACCAAACGGTAAGGAAGAGGTCACCTGGTGTAAGACAGTCTGGAGAGGTGGTACTGGACGGGCAGAACCCAACGGGGAGTCCGTACCGAACCAAAGTAACTCAATCTGTTCCGACATCAGGATCGCACTAATGTAACTGATCAAAAGACACTCACACCTAAGTCACACAGACGGGAGACTACGGGAGAATGGCAGAATGAACCCAAAGAGAAAGGAACCCACACCCCATAGAGAAGTACCGACGAAGTCGTTTCGTGTCGGCGACGAGGAATGGAAACTACTCCCCATAGAGGAATGGTGGTGGGAAGGACTGGAAGTTGCACCGTACCGAGGAGATCCGGGAGGATGTGGTCGCGTCGGTGGCGAGGAGACCAACGAGGAGGGCCGACGACGGGTACTGGAGCCTGAACCCATCGAGGAGAGCCGACAAGGACGCGGTAGTGTCGGACCGTGAGAGTCGGCGACGGTCACTGGACCCAGCACCCCATTGAGGAGAACCGACGCGAATCACGCGGTCCAGTGTCGGCGGACTACACTGACCACTATCTTCGTTCCAGGCTACGACATTTCTCGTTATAACGTATCCTTGGACCTTACAATCCAGGTACTTAGTTCCGTTTAACCTTCACGAGTTTGTCCTCTACCGTTCTCACTCCCAGGTGTAAGATCCTTAGGGGCTTGATTTTACCTGACCTTACCCACTTAAATTGAGTCTACTGGTATTATAGATGATGACACCCGTCCTTAGGGAGTCTTCTTTACCTCATCGGTAGTACCAGTTGTTTGCTCACGCTTTACGTCATGGACCTACGTCAGAGTTTTTGTTGTCTTACTAGAGACAAGCAGAGGTTCCGTTTGGTAAGTTATAGTGTCAATAGGTTCAGATACGGGGTTGGTCATTGTGACTTCTTCCACTTCAACTTGTCAAGACACTTCTGGATGTTCTGAAAAATCTTCATTGTGGGTTTTTTCTACAGGAAAAGTAATATCCCCTGACCTTACATTTTCATCCTTCAGTTCTTTGTGGACCTCATTGTCCGTTTAAACCGGAACCTTACGTCTTACTTCGTCCTGTTTATTATCTCAAAACGGTTCTTTTACGTGAGCAGTATCGTTTGTGAGAAAATGTTGTTGTGTTCTCTTCTGAGATGTGTACCTGTAGTGGTCTACCAGTTGTGGTTTTAGTCTAACTAATATAAGAAACGCCGGTTTCTTTCTCTTCGAGATATGTCAGTTGGTTTTGTTCTGGTCCTCGACTGACACCGAGTCTAGTACTTGAGGAATAATGGTTTAAGTCTGAATTTAACTTCTTTCATCCCTTTTGGCGATCTGGTAAGTCCACACTGGATTTAGTTTAGGGAATACTAATATGTCACCTTCACTCTTTATCTAAATTCCCAGATCTAGACTATCTATCTCACGGACTACGTGATACTTTGCTCCAAGCACTGTAACATGTCCTCTGTCCCTAGTTCTGGTAGGGGTACCTTTTCTTTACGTTTTTTCGTTTTACCGACAGACCCCTCCGGAATGTTTATCGACACTTTTCTTCTCTCCGTTTTTCGTTTCCTCTTTTTCTTTCCTATATTCGTAGACTTACGTCTCAAGGTTTCTTATCGTTCTTCTCTATTCTTTCGGAAGAAGTCGCTAGTCACGTTTCTTTGTCTCCTTTTCTTGTCTTACCCTTTCTGATCTCTAGAGAAGTTCTTTTAATCTCTATGGTTCCCTTGTAAAGTACGTTTCTACAAGAACTATTTCCTGTCTTTACCAGACCTGGATTGTCTTCGTCTTCTATAATTCTTCTCCACCGTTCTTATGTGTCTTCTTGACATGTTTTTTTGGAAGTACTGCGTCTATTAGTACTACTAGACTAGTGATTAGATCTCGGTCTGTAGGACCTTACACTTCAGTTCACCCGGAACCTTTCGTAGTGATACTTGTTTCGATCACCTCCACTACCTAAGGTCAACTCGACAAAGTTTAAGACTTTCTACTACGACACTTTCACGACGTGAGTTATATGGTCGTTTAAACCTTTTGAGTCGTCACCGGTGTCCTGACCTTTTCCAGTCAAAAGTAAGGTTAGGGTTTCTTTCCGTTACGGTTCTTACGAGTTTGATGGTATGTTAACGTAAGTAGAGTGTACGATCATTTCATTACGAGTTTTAAGAAGTTCGGTCCGAAGTCGGTATACTCTTAGCACTTGAAGGTCTACAAGTTCGACCAAAAGCTTTTCCGTCTCCTTGGTCTCTAGTTTAACGGTTGTAGGCGACCTAGTACCTTTTTCGTTCTCTCAAGGTCTTTTTGTAGATAAAGACGAAATAGTTGATACGGTTTCGGAAACTGACACGCCTAGTGTTATTTGACACCTTTTAAGACTTTCTCTACCCTTATGGTCTGGTGGACTGGACGGAGAACTCTTTAGACATACGTCCAGTCCTTCGTCGTCAATCTTGACCTGTACCTTGTTGTCTGACCAAGGTTTATCCTTTTCCTCATACAGTTCCGACAGATAACAGTGGGACGAATAAATTGAATATACGTCTCATGTAGTACTCTTTGCGACCCGACCTTCTTTGTGTTCGACCTTAGTTCTAACGGTCCTCTTTATAGTTATTGGAGTCTATACGTCTACTGTGGTGGGAATACCGTCTTTCACTTCTCCTTGATTTTTCGGAGAACTACTTGTACTTTCACCTCTCACTTTTTCAACCGGATTTCGAGTTGTAAGTCTTTTGCTTCTAGTACCGTAGACCAGGGTAGTGAAGTACCCTTTATCTACCCCTTTGTCACCTTTGTCACAGTCTGAAATAAAAAAACCCGAGGTCTTAGTGACGTCTACCACTAACGTCGGTACTTTAATTTTCTGCGAATGAGGAACCTTCTTTTCAATATAGGTTGGATCTATCGTATAAGTTTTCGTCTCTGTAATGAAACGGCTGATTCAAGGCAGATCAGTTCCGATACCACAAAGGACACCAGTACATACCTACACTTTCAACCTGTCACTTCTTCCGACTCACGGCTTCTTAACTACGAAAACTTGACACCACAACCTCTTCTGTGAACTCTCAGGGAACCTGACGTTCCTCTAGGTTGGTCAGGTAAGACTTCCTCTAGTTGGGACCCTAAAGAAACCTTCCTTACTACGATTTCGACTTTGAGGTCATGAAACCGGTGGAGTACGCTTCTCAACTGAGTAACCTTTTCTGAGATTACGACCATCCCTACCCCCGCCCTCCTCTTCCCCTACTGGCTCCTACTCTACCGACCTACCGTAGTGCCTGAGTTACCTGTACTCAAACTCACTTGAGGTCCTCTACCGCTACCTGTACCTCCGGACCACACGACGTTAAGTACCCCAACGTCTCAGCCGGTGCTGACTCGTTGACTTGACTTGACTTGACTTGACTAGTTCCTCTTCCCTCAAAGATCAATGAACACACGTCCGAAGAGTAACGACACCCATGACAACAACGTCTCGTGTCCAATCTCGTGTCCGAGTCATGAACACAACGTCCCCAAATCAACGAGACTCCGTGTACCATAGGAGGGTCTGGTCCCTAGTTTGGGCCCAGGAAACGTAACCGTCCATCTAATAAATGGATGGTGAGCTGGTGGTCCCTTCAAGATGAGTCACAGAAAATTGACCCACGAGACATACAATTTTGTGACGGTTTGTTTTAACCCCAGTAGTTAGTTATTGACCCTCTAGACTTTTGGTCCTCTCTGTAGGGGTTTGCAGAGACCTGAACGACTTCTCCCTCTACCTGACTATTCTGGGAAGGACTTTATGGGTCCGGTCTTACAGGTTTCGTGTCATACCAGGGACGAAAAGAGTTAGGACGAAAGGGGAGTCCCACGTGAAAGTGACCCGGTGACGTCACTGATTATTCGAACTAGGAACTTCTTCACCTGACAGTTCGGTAAAAAAGAGGAATCTTCATCGCGAAAGTTCTCAACACACAAAGTGTAAGATCGAAAAGTAGGGATGTATTTCGGTCAAGAACAAATGAATTTGACGAATTTAAGATTAACGTCCTTATAAGGACCCAGGTCGGTCGTGGGGTGTAGTTGGGGGTGGGTTGGGGTTGGACCGGTGGTCTGGTCCAAAGTCAAGGGTCCGGAGACTTAGTGAAGTCGGAGTCGTCGTCCTGAGGTTGCTGTCAAACCAAGTCAGCGACTTTGTTTCTTGGTACAGGCTGACAAACACTGGGGTGCCTGACGACGTACGGTCCGGAGGGACAGGTAGTGGTTGAGGTTCTCAAATGAGTTTGAGTAACACGCGAGCCGGGGCGAGCCGGGGAGAGCCGGGGCGAGCCGGGGCGAGCCCGGGGCGAGCCGGGGCGAGCCGGGGCGAGCCGGGGCGAGCCGGGGCGAGCCGGGGGCGAGCCGGGGCGGGGCGAGTGAACAGGACTGTGTGCAGGTCTGCGTCCGCACACACGACCGAGGCGGGGAGCAACAGGGAAAGGAGGCCTTGGATTGCGAACCCTCAGAGACCACAGAGGTGAACTTCTTGCACTCAAATGGCGTTAAGGACTTCGGCGCCGAACCATCCACGCCCGATGGGCCCTTATCACTCCATGACAAAAAACGAAGTCAGAACAAGTCGAGGCGGGCATCCCAGGGGAGATGATGTATAGAAACCACCGCCCAGTGAAGCCTGGAAGGATTAGGGGGTCGGAAAGGAGGGGTTCATTTAAGTCAACAATGGAACTCTCCGGTCACCAGATTAAATGAAAGTCACATTTTAGGACTCCATTGTATATAGCACGTGCTTTATATATCATTAAATATCTCCCTTTCACTAATAGACCGTGAACTATTAAAACATTTATATGGTTTTGTGAACAAGTCCTCGATCGAATCTTAAAGTAGAAACGTTGACCACCACCTCGACCTCAAGCAAGAGGTCACAATCCCTCCGCATAATGACAGGAAAAGACCAAATATACTGGTCCCATTATTTGACTGATGTCTCTGAGAAGTGAAATCCTCTAATAAAAGTCACTACGACGAATGACCATACTCGAGATCTTAGTTTCTGTTTATATTTTACCAGAGTTACGAGTCTGTAAAGGCTGAGAAACTCTGGGGTACCTCACATCGGGCGGTCCGAGGACACAGGTACCCTAAAGGGTCCGTTCTTATGACCTCACCCAACGGTAAAGGATTAGGACCCCTAGAAGACTGAGTCCCTATTTTGGGGGTAGAGAACGTACAGGTAACCGTCCTCCTAACAATGGTGACTCGGTGGACCCTGCGGAGAAACCAGACTATGATCACAAAATAAACTTAATTGCTTCACTCAAAACCAACCATCAAAAGGTCAGTCACTCTGGCTCACACCTATTACGACTTAATACCTGACGACTGTTCACGTCACCTTTCACCACATATTATGACCCTTTTATAGAATGCTCTAGCCTCTTAGACTTCTGTAAACTCCCTATCAAAGTCTAAAACACGTAGTTCCAACTGACAGTCACGACGTGATTAGGATTCTACTAATACACCCCGTCCACCTGTTCCTCGTCAATCGCAGTTCATTACTCCGGACCAATATAAGGACCACCTTATAACAGTCTCTAATTTGTAACCAACTTTTACGAAGATCGATTGTCTGGAAACAATCTCAACTCATCCTCACCCAACAGAAGTAATTAATTTTAATTAGCCTCTTCCCTCCAACAGGATCTTAACACTTCGGTCACTGTCCTCACGACATGTGTCGACACACCCTACATCTCAGTCCCAATAATTATCCGAGTCCAGAACCACACGTTGTACACCCGACTAACCTATTATTCTAGAATTCTTACCGTCGGAAACTCCTAACCATTAGGACAATTACCCTCTGAAGTATTACTCCCGACATCACCCCTTTACGTAACGAAAGTCGCCAAATAGATGAGTCTCACCCCCTATGACTAAAATGACACCAATCTCACCGCTCTTTGAAACCTTAGATTCCCCGATACTCCCTCCGGGGCGAAGGAATTTCTCGACCCCACAGAAGGTTGATCCATTCAGTCCCTGTTGTCCACCGTCACTTTAACCCCGGAAAGTTACACCAAAGAAGTGACTCGAGTTAGTTCGGTTTAGAGTTCCTGGAAATTTTGAAACACTATAGGGGTCAAGGACCGTACAAAAGGGTCCTCCCGGTCAAAGAACCAGAGGTATGACTCACGGGTCACGGGAACGTAAACTCCGAACACACAAAGACACACAACGGGCCCGGGTCACCAGAGATGACAAATCGGTACAACGAGTTGTCTCGTGTCTTTTCACCACTTTTTTACACCCTTTCACCTCTCCTTCGATAACCCCCAGATCCTCTCACCACTCTCCTCCGTCCAAAGCCGGAGACCTACTCGGGATACTTACCACATACGAACACAACGTTCGTATCACCACATTGGGTCAAGTTCGAGTGAGACGACGGACGCTCTCTCCGGTCACGAAGTCCCTCTACTGAAGAACTCCGTTTGTTACCCTGAAGTAAAACTTTTGGTCGGCTGGTTCTACCGATTGATTATAGAGTTTTATCTGTGGAACAACCACCGACCTACGGTCTAAGAAAATACTTTGATCTCTTTCTTCGTCACTCCTTTATTTCAGTCTTCCCTCCTAGCTCTCCCTCTCCGACACCCCTTCATTCCATTTTTCCCGGTAGTCATTTCCCGGTAGTCAGAACGTCATGTAGAGTCCCTGTCGGTCGGAGGACACAAGTAGAGAAGAAAGGACGTCGGTAAGTGTCCAACACTCCAGTCTCGTAGGGGGACACTCGAGTTGTTTCCGTGAAATCAAATTGTCCGGTTCTCCATCCCAGGAGACTCCGGTCGGTAATACCTACTAATGTTATTGGTGTCGTCACTCTTCGTTCCGTTTCGTTGGCAAGGTTGAACCTTAGTCTTAACCGAGAAGGGACGTTGTCAACACCCTAGTGCAACACACTTTGACAACTGTTCCCACTAGAGTCAAAACTGACCTCCTGGACCTACACCCGAGTACCGATTAACACCCAACGGACCTTCCCACCCGTACGGTGTCACAGAATCGAGTCAAAGGGACTCTGTGTCTACGACACTGACTCCAAACACACACAACCAACTAACCCTTCCAGTACTAGTGTGGACACCTCCTTCCTTCCTTCACCTTAACCCTTCTCCTGACAATGGGACGTTACACAATCTTAGTTCCGGACTCGACTCGGGGGTCCCTCCCTAACCCACGTAACCAGGACCTCCACCCTAGGTCTTCCAAGGGGTGTCGTAGTTGAGGTACCTCACCTAAAACACTACAGAAAACCTTCCCGTTCATAGTGATATGTTGGAATTTTATTGACAACCATTTTAGGGCCTCCACTATAACGACCAATGAAAATCATAAAAGACAATAAAACTCAACATTACTTCTTCCAAAGGTTACCTAAACCTTCCCTTTTTTCTGGAACCTCACATAGAAACCTCCAACAACTTCAGAGTGACCCTGTACACGTAGTCGTATGTGTAGAAGAAAAATAATAATCTCAAGCCTCTACTGTCAAAAACCCGACCGACTCCAGTGACACTGACTATTCTTCGACAGAACTTAGGCCAAACGACGAACCCGCGGAAGCACACATAATAAGGTAGTATTTACGTACTCAACAATTTGGAACCTTAGAAAGACCCCTAACGTATCGTACTACCTACCTAATAATGACTTACACACCTCTCACACAACTTGGTCTACTTTAAAGTATTCCTAGAAAGTTGGATCTTCCTTTTACCACGATTTGAAACTACCGTCTTCCTAAAGCAATCCCTCCCCGGTAATTTAGAGTCCTACATTCCTTTCTAGTCCGAGGGGTCCACCACGATCACTATTTCTTAGTGGACGGTTACGTCCTCTGTCTTCTCTGCACCCAAACTAGGGACTCAACCCTCCTCCCGTACCGTTGGATGAGGTACTAGTCTCCTCAGGCCACCTGATGTCAGGTATCCCAGCGTTTCTCAGTCTGTACTGACTTAGCTGAATCGAGTGCCCGTGTCCCTTCCTAATAAGCATCTGAGGCTCCTGGTAGTCGAGGTATCGTTAGACCTCATGTCTCCGAATAAGACCTCTACTACGTCGACGATAAAGAACGACGGTCCCGTCACCCGAAGAGCNCACTATTTCTTAGTGGACGGTCACGTCCTCTGTCTTCTCTGCACCCAAACTAGGGACTCAACCCTCCTCCCGTACCGTTGGATGAGGTACTAGTCTCCGCAGGCCACCTGATGTCAGGTATCCCAGCGTTTCTCAGTCTGTACTGACTTAGCTGAATCGAGTGCCCGTGCCCCTTCCTAATAAGCATCTGAGGCTCCTGGTAGTCGAGGTATCGTTAGACCTCATGTTTCCGAATAAGACCTCTACTACGTCGACGATAAAGAACGACGGTCACGTCACCCCAAGAGAGGTACAGAAAGGTTTAGTGTACGTACAGGGTGTATGGATGTGTTATGTCTATGTGGCCTTGAGAACACTTACCAACCACCCTTACATTTATCATGTACCTTTTGTCATGTCTTCAAGGAGTTTATAATTTTTCTCTTGTACGTATCCTAGAGTCTCAGAGTGAAGACTAATATATGGGTTTCCTTCGTCTTAGTCATATAAAAATTTTTATAAATAAATAAACTGAGGTTATCCGGAATCAACACCTAGTGCTCTAGAAAAAACGTAGTCTGTCCGGGAAAGTAGGACCGTCCCCCGGAGACCTCATACGGACGAGACAGAAACACCCAGGACCCGAATCAACGAGACGACGTACAGCCTAGAATATAGGGGTTGGCTCCTAACTTGTTCCTAACTCAGGGGAAACAACGTTCCGTCTAAGAATTGGACCTTAAGGACACTGGTGGTCCTTACAGGACACTTTTTAGTCATAAAACTTCCTCAAAGGACGTAAGCATATTAGTTATAAAGAAATAAGTGTTGTTAGTAAAAAGAAGTTTATTATGTCAAAATAGGTTAAAGTCAAGAAGTATTGTCTTGGATCATTACGGGGTTTCCGAGAGTTCCAACTTTCTTTGACAATCTCAAAGAAAAGTATCACTTTAGTTTCTTATCAATTATATCCCTAATATATGATTATTAAACGTGAACTCAATAAGAGAGGTGTGAGACAGGTATCACCTCGAAAATATCTGAGACCGGGGGATTTTGGATGAGGGGACAAATACCTACAAGGACATACTATAAAGGTTTACAGGACAAAACAAGGGTTATTTGGGTTATCATACGCGGACTAAATGTACTTCACTTTTATTCTTTTATTTGTACATTTGCTAATCCTTTATTTGAAGTCTTGATTCCAATCTTCACCATCGAGAAAAACTGGAACCTCTTAAGACTTTACTAAATAAACCCTAATAAATAAATAATAACCGACTTGTCAACACCGAGTCCCCGAATCACCGAGGTGTCGTACACCCTTAAAGGACCTGGTCCGTAACTGGGGAGCAGAGGACGTAACCGTCCGGCTAAGGAATAGGGACTCAGTGGTCCCTTCAGGGTCTTTAGTAACTCTTACGTCTGATGTACCACCGCAGAAAAAAACCAAACTATTTGATCTTTAAAGTATGTAAGTTAGGGGTTGTACAAACAAGAACAATGAAACTTCAGTGGCTTTCGTGTTCTTACTTGGTTTGGGCTTCAACCCAAACCTATGACCCTGTCTACTATACAATACTCTTACAAACAATTGACTACTTCGAAAGATAAACCTCGTGATATCTGAAGGTTGACTACCCTTAAAGAGTCGGACGGGTCTATCCGTCGTGTCCTTCGCCAACCGAAATTTCAGATCTCCATAGTCAACAGTTTGTAGCCTCTTTGGTGTCACTCTGACAAATTGTTTTGTGACTTACAAATGAGGACGATACTTAAACAATGTAAGGAAAAGGACGACATGTGTATACAAGGTAACAAGGTATACCAACAACTTCTACCACCATTTAATGATAAATAGACAAAATGATTTGTCTTTTTAATGACAAATGATAGATAACGAATTCTATAAAAATGTGATCGGATCACTTGTCATTACAAATCTTTATAAATTATAATTATGATTTATCTTCAGGTCAAAAGGTCTCGTATAATTTTACAACTACATTGTGATATCTTAATTATTTATACGAGGTATCAAGTAACAGTCGAGATCATCTTAAAGGAAAAAGAACTCCACAAAAAAAAAAAAAAATTATGACACTACCCAAAACGGTAAGGAGTTGTACTTATCCGGTATCCGTAAGTACACAGGGGAGGGAGGAAGGGGTGGGATAGGGAGGTTCAACAGTGGCTCGTCACCGAGACCTACGGGTCAGTATATAGTTTGAGGGTGACCGATAGATAAAATGTATACCATTATATATATACAAAGTTACGCTAAGAGAGTTTAGTACGATGGGATAAAGAAAACAAAAAAGTTCAAAAAAGGAATCGCAATCAAAAAGACAGGTGTACAACACTGACTCTAAATTTCAAATTAAATGTAAAGAAGAGACGGAATATGATTGTTTATGTATTCAATCACCCAATAAAACTCTGAAAACATTACACTTTTTCGTGTCTTCTGTTACGGTCCCTTGTATCATCGGAGGGATATTTGTACTTCTTTCAAGGAAATCCTGAACTCAAGTCAGTCAATTATGTGTATCTTTATAAATATTTATCACGTTTAAACCACTATTAAAACCACTTTGATTTAACATTACAAAAGAGTTCTACAATAAAACATCAGACGAAACAACAGATGTAGACTACCTCGAAAACCTTTGTCGTTTCTTTTCTCTCATATATTAAAAATTTTATTTTTGATTTTGACGGATTAATCACAGTTCACTAGTAGATCATTAAAAACTGTAAGGTAATGCAACTCCTTCATAAGTGAATACTACAAATATACATATACTGTATATAATACTGCATTTGTTCAAAAAGACTTTTCATCAACTTCGATACAGTGGTGTTCGTAGTTTTCGTGCCTTGTCTTTGTCAAAGATATTTCTTCTTACGTTAAGAGTAATGTCCTTTAAAAAAGACAAAAGAAATTATTGAAATTTTAAATAAAAACCGGCACGACCCAGAAGTGACACGGGACCGAAAAGAGAGGAACGCCGCTCGTCCCCGATATTTAAGACATGTATTTTATGTATTTGCATCGACCACAAACCAACCTCTGACCGTAAGACTTAGAGGAACAAACCCAGTCAGGTCTAGGGAGCTACAGAAAAAAGAAAACCGACACGACTCGGAAAAAAACCGAGTGCACCCGAAAGAGACCCACGTCGTTCGTCCTTGATGAGATTAACGACACGACCGAAGAGTGACGACATCGATGAGAACAACGTCTGGTGTTCGAAATCTCGTGTCCGAGTCATGAACACAACGAGCCCGAGACAACGAGGTTCCGTGTACCATAGGAGGGTCTGGTCCCTAGTTTGGACACAGGGTACGTGACCGTCCACCTAAGAAATAGTGACCTGGTGGTCCCTACACAGGGACTCACCGAAAGTTGACTCGTTTAGGGTCATAGAAAGTTGGTCCTAGGAGGACACAGAAAATTGGTAATTATGGGACGCTTCATTTTAAACCCTAGGAGTGAGGTATTGACCCTCTAGACTTTTGGTCCTCTCTGAGGGGATTTGAATGGACCTGAAGGACTCCTCCTGCTACCCGGGTTCTCCGACAAGGACTAAATGGTTCCGATGATACAGCCTTCGAGTCTTACCATGGACAAAACGAGGTCGGACGTAAGTGGAGTCCCACGTAACAGCAACCCGACGACGTCACTCATTATTCGAACTAGAAATTTCTTCACTTTACAGTTCCATAAAAAGAGGAAGATCCACAATGATACTCGACAATGATTCTCGACACACAAAGTGTAAGGTCGAACAGTAGGGATGTGTTTCGGTCAAGAACAAATGAATTTGACGAATTTATTTAAGATTAACGTCCTTATAAAGACCCAGGTCGGTGGTGGGGTGTAGTTGAGGGTGGGTGGGGATGGGTGGGGGTCGGGCCGGTAGTGTGGTCCAAAGTCAAGGGTATGACTTGACGAAGTCGGAGTAGTCGTCCTTAGGACAATTCTCCTTTGGAATGAGAGGTCACGTTAATAGGGTGTCTTAAAATTCAAAAATGAAATTTTGACAATGTCAATACTCCTTAGTTACTACGTTGTGTTCTGCCCTTTCTGGGAGTACATGAAGATTTGGGACTGTTCTATGGACCCTCGGTTTTCCTTCTTGTGTCTTCCACAGGAGAACCGGTCCGAGCCGGCCGAACGACCCGGGGAGTGTCCGGGTCCGAGTCCGTACACGGGATGCAGGGCGGGAAGCGACACCGTAAGAAGACTATGGTTACCGACTCCTCACAGGACAGGAGTGAAGCTACGTTCGCCAAGATGTCGGTCAAGGACTTCGACTCTGAACCATCCACGCCAACTGGTAACCTTTACAGTCCATGAACAAAAACAACAATTCGACGCGGACACCCCAGGGGAGAGGAGGGATAGACATCAGAGGTCAGTGAAGTGTGGAGGGATAAGGGACTGGGGAAGGAGATCGGGTTTATTTAAATAGGCAACGACACTCTCCGGGTCCCAGACTAAAGGAGAACTCCATTCTAGGACTCCATTGTCTATGTCACGTGCTTTATGTATCAGTAAATATTCCTTTTTCAGTAAAAGTAATACTACACCGTGAACTATTAAAATAATTATAGTTTAGTGCACAAGTCCTTGATCAAATCTTAAAGTCGAAACCCTGATCACGAACTCGACTTCAAGAAAGAGCTCACAATCCCTCCGCATAATGACACGAAAAGACAAAATATACTCGTACCATCATTTAACTGATGTTTCTGAAGTAAAATCCTCTAATAAAAGTCACTACGACCAATGAACATCCTCGTAATCTTAGTTTCTCTTTATATTTTACCAGTGTCACGAGTCAGTCTCGAGAAACTCTAGGGGTCCGTGACATCGGCCGGTCCGAGGACACAGGTACCCTAGGGTCCGTTCTTATGACCTCACCCAGTAACAATTCAGTGAGTCAGGACAGCCTGAGAACCGTCGGGATACCTGACGTGGTCCGTCCCAAGGGACGGGAAGTGGTAGAGACCTTGAACGAGTTTGAGGACAGGTAACTCAGACACTACTGTAGGTTGGTAGGATAGGAGAAAAGGCGGACGGAAGGTAGAAAGGGTCGTAGTACCAGAAAAGGTCACTCAGCCGAGAAGTGTAGTCTATCGGTTTCATAACCTCGAAGTCTAAGTCGTAGTCAGGAAGGTCCCTTATAAGTCCCAACTAAAGGAAATCCTGAACAATGCCTTTTTACTTTTAGGTCTCAGCGTTTCGTGTGGAGCCTTCTGTGAGTTCTGTCACCTCATGTCAAATAATAGGGTCGTGCAGGGTCCCCTTAGCCAAGGCTTGTTCCTGGGGCTGTAAAAGTTCTCTGAGCCAAAATATGGGGAGTGACTCACTCACAAATGTACAAGCGTTGAAAAAAACTACATATACTAAATCAAAATGTTGTACATCCACATACCTCTTGATTGTTAATTCCAATTTCCCCTTGTCACTAATACGAAGTTCCCACTATAGAAGTAACAATTAGATTGGCCCCGTAGGACTGGAATTGAGGTCAGAAACAGCAGACACCCCTCTTACCAGAGGTTCCTCTGGACCAAAATGAAATTCCTACCCGTAAGAACCCGTTTCAAATCCGGGTCAAGTCGACGACAGAGTTCTACCCACTGTCCGGAGTTCTACCTCAAGAAGGACGGGAGGAGTTTCGTCGGGGTTCTCTGATTACCAGGATCTGCTGAACGGAACGACAGGTTCCCTGAGAGTTCTCAGAAGAAGTCGTGGTGTCAGGTTTTTGTACTTAAGAAGATACAAGTCGGAAGAAATACCTGGTCGTAAGTTTTACGTTTTGAAACTAAGATTAAAAATATAGTATCCGAGAAGTCTATTTTGTAAGTCAACGAATTCGTGACGTATTCTTGTACTATTTTAAAAATAAAAGATCATAAGGGGAATTTATTAACAACTTTACCTCTACTAGACATTACATATGTATTATAAATTCAACACTTATTACAACTGTTACGGTAAATAGTACAAAATTTACATCAGGTGTTTTTACAGAATGGATAAATGTGGAGAGTATGTCGTCCAATGGTATACGTCGACAAAAACCAATCTACGGTGTAGGTTTCTGAGTTACCGTCATACAATGTACTGTTCAATTTCGTTTTAGTTTGTTTTTTGGACACTTAAATTAAACTTTGACATATACTATAATGCATGAACGATCCTTAAACTATAAACCTCTCTTCTTTTATGTCAGTCGGGAAGCATAGACGTACAACTAACTAAGTTAGCTTCGTACCTTTTATAAACACCCTTTTTAAGGTACTATAAGGTTTTTCGTGTTGAACTTAAACGGTGAGTAGAGTTGATAAAGGTAGCGTGAATGTAATATAGACTCGAAGGGACCACCGAGTCTGTCATTTCTTACACGGACGAAACGTCCTCTGTACCAAACTAGGGATCCAGTCCTTCTAGGGGACCTCTTCCTTTATCCGTGCGTGAGGTCATAAGAACGGACCTCTTAAGGGCCCTGTCTCCTCGGACCACCTGTCTCCTCAGGTTGAGGTACCCCAGCGTTTCTCAGCCTGTGCTGACTCGCTGATTGTAATGCAATAAAACTCATATCCCTGGAAACAACAGTCACACTACGGAAACGAAAACAAAACAAACCCCCAAAAAAAACGTGACAAAATAAATAAACAAAAAAAAAAAATTAAAATAAAAATGAAATAAAATGAAGTGTTATGGCATAACCAAAACGGTATGTAACTGTACTTAGGTGGTGTCCACATATACACGAGGGTTAGGACTTAGGGGGAGGGTGGAGGGTGGGATATAGTAGAGAGACCTAGTAGGGCCAAGTGGTCGGGGTTCGTAGGACATAGGACGTAGCTTGTATCCGACCGCGAAGCAAAGGATGTACTATCATATGTACAAAGTTACGGTAAGAGGGTTTAGTAGGGTGGGAGAGAGAGAGGGAGAGGGAGTCTCAGACTTTCAGGTAAGAGATGTGGACACAGAGAAAACGACAGAGCGTATGTCCCAATAGTAATGGCAGAAAGATTTAAGGTATATATACACAGTCATATGACATAACCACAAAAGGAAAGACCGAACGAAGTGAGACATATTAGTCGAGATCAAAGTAGGTAGAGTAATCTTGACTAAATTTACATAAGAAAAATTACCGATTCATTATGAGATAACACATATACATGGTATCGAAAGAATAGGTAAGTAGACGACTACCTGTAGATTGAAGGGAAGGTCCTTCGTCAGAAAATTAAAGGACGTCAGTGGAAGGAGTCTCTAATGTGATAACTTAACAAGCGGGGCGGGCGGAGTGGAAGGGTTCCACGTCCCGTCTGGGCCGAAGGGAGGTGGTGGGCGTGGGACTGTCGAACAGAGGGAAATCCGGCGAAGGGGTCCGGCGGGGCGGTAAAGGGACGGCCGGGCGCGTCGAAGGGTGTAGGCCTTCGTCTCTCGGCCGCCACGTCGACAGAGTCGTCGCGCCGCACTCAAAGAGAGGAAGAATCAGTGTGCACGGCAAGAGTGAGCCGAAGGGAGCCAGGGGCCCCAGACTCCCTGAGACGACTGAGATTTAGGGGCGCGGACGGGGTGGTTGGGGTCGTTTAAGTCTGCGGAGGCACTCGCCACTTCCCCGTGGAGGGAAAACCAAATTTCAGACGTGACTTCGGCCAAGGACAAACCTCGAGCCTTTGCGACGCAAAACGTGGAGGAAGGCAGCATCTTGGTAAATGACAGGGGAGACGTGAACGACGTCGCGTATTTTAAGAGAAGGTGCTCCACCCATAAATGCAAGAGTCGGAGCGAAAGAGCCGGGGACCTTGGGTGCAGGAGAGGGTCCAGGGCCCTAAGACCCCTCGCGCGGGGCGAGGACTCTGGGTGAGGGAGAGTCGCGGGCACAGAGGAGTCCGGAACAGAAGCATTACTGGAAAGGGGACAAGGACACAGCCCCACCCACTGGACCCGGTGGGTGAACTGGGGGACCAAGAAGGTACGGCCTAAGGTGGTCGACCTTAAACCGAGAACGTCCTCCTCCCGAAGAATAAGTCGGCGGTAAGGGCATTTATCACCCCCACACCACACCACACAGTACAGTACTCTTCGTTTCTGTAGTTCTCTTTCTTGACTTTTCGGACTCCTTCTTAGCTACTGTTCTCTTAACCACTCCTTGTACGCTTCTCTGCCGTTGTACCTTCTCTCCTTCAGAACTGCCAACGCCCATCAGTTCCTGTCTTCAAATCTCTTTTCGTCCTAGAGGCCTCTCAATTTCCGCTCGTTTTATCCTTCCACCACAAGTCAGGCTCAGAACCGCTGCGGACATAGTCTCAGACGAGTTTCAGTACAAGTAACTCAGGTCCCTACGATAGATTCGTAGACTACGAGACGGCTGGGGAAGATATCGGAAGTTGATCTCCCCGACATTTACTCTATGTTCTTAACCTTGGAACCGAATGTCTCGTTATAGGACGACCCTCTCTTTCCCCTGAGGATCACTAGCCCGAAGGGAGCACCGAGTCGATCATTTCTTAGGCGACCGTTACGCCCTCTGGACCTAAGCTAGGGACCCAACCCTTCTAGGGGACCTCTTCCCTTGTCAATGGGTGAGGTCATAAGACTGGACCTCTTAAGGTGTCTGATGTGGGTACCCCAGCGTTATCAGTCTTGACTCGCTGAAAGTGAGTATAGGTCATTAACCTCCTCGACTCTTTCGTCCGTTCCACTTTCCTTAGTATCGGGGAACCCCCACGGTCTCTAAACCCTCCTTCCCTCCCGTCTCCACCTCCTTCTTTCCGTCTTTAAGTACCCTCTAAATCCTAGGAGTTCCTCCAACCTAATATTCGTAAAATGTCCCTTGTCTACCGTCGCTCTCCGGCCTACCCTTAGTCCCTTCTTCATCTCTCCTCCTGTCGGTCTCTCGTCTCCCCTTCTCTTTCCCTCTACCTCTTTCTTCATCCCTTCGTCTACTTCATTTACTTCACCTTTGTTCATCACACGTCCACCCCCTCCCCTGACCTAGGTCCTCTCACGACTTAACCAACCTATTCCTAATACTTCAGCACTACTTGACTAAAAACTGAGTGGAGTATCGAGTCAGCCATTTCTTAGACGGACGTTACGTCCCCTGGGCTTAAGTCAAAGACCTACCCCTTCTAGGAGACCTCTTCCTTTACCGTTGGGTGAGGTCATAAGAACGGACCTCTTAGGGTACCTGTCTTCTCGGACCGCCCGATGTCAGGTACCCTAGTCTTCTCAGACTGTGCTGAATCACTGTTTTGGTGGTGTAACTAAAAACCGAAATCCTAGATTATTTAAATTTTGAACCAAGAAATGTAATATCTCTACTCTTAACGTTTTGAAGACAGACATTCCGAACACGGAAAGTATTAATAAACATAATTTTCTATTGTAGGTACACGTCTTGACTGACTGAGAGAATGATGTACCACGGAAAAGGTCCTTGTAATTTATACAAGAAACACTAGTAAAAGGAAAAAAAGAAAGAGGAAAGAAATGTAAAGTAAGAAAAACATCGAACCCTATCTAGTAAGTCATGGCTTCATTTCTTAATAAACGAAGACTTTATTCTAAACAACGGGAGGACATCAATTAAGTTCAGTAACAAAAGATTCATACGACACAAGAGTTCAAAAAAAAAGTGGACTGTGGCATTAAGAAGTGACCTTTTTAAAAATTGGTCGACTAAGTGTAATCCGAACAACGTACAAATAAACTCAGGGTAAACGACAAAGAAGAACTACAATATAAAAACTTCGTAAAAAGACCATTGACCATTTCTCTACAGCTGACTAAACTACTCATGAATCTTTCTTACACTCACTAGAAAATATAATTCTCAGTGCTGGATTAAATTCGTCAAACAGACTATGAGGTAAAAGGAGAGAAAATACACTAGACCATTGATCACTCGTTACTCCACTAGACTACGACAAAGGGAGCCCAGGTCTTAGACTCGTGGTCACTGGCGACTTTACTAACCGGTTTAACCCACACACTGACACACACCGTCAAGAAGAACCTCCCTCTCGGGTCAACAATGATCTTAAACTTTACCCAGGGTCAAAACTTTTTACTCTTTCCTGTTGTCATCCTACCTCCACCCTTGTATACGAATCTCACTCTATCTATTAGTCGTCTACAGAAGATACTTATTCCCAGTTAGACGTCCCTCCGGAGGGTGGAGGTGACCGAAGGGGCACAGGAGTCCCGTCGTAGGACTGAGGAGTCCACCGAGGTGTCGGGAAACAGTGGGAGTCCAGCGACGGTCACAGAGGTCGGAGTAGGACCCTCGACTGGGGCAAGAATACNTCAATTAAGTTCAGTAACAAAAGATTCATACGACACAAGAGTTCAAAAAAAAAGTGGACTGTGGTATTAAGAAGTGACCTTTTTAAAAATTGGTCGACTAAGTGTAATCCGAACAAAGTACAAATAAACTCAGGGTAAACGACAAAGAAGAACTACAATATAAAAACTTCGTAAAAAGACCATTGACCATTTCTCTACAGCTGACTAAACTACTCATGAATCCTTCTTACAGTCTCTGGAAAATATAATTCTCAGTGCTGGATTAAATTCGGCAAGTAGACTATGAGGTAACAGGAGAGAAAATACACTAGACCATTGATCACTCGTTACTCCACTAGACTACGACAAAGGGAGCCCAGGTCTTAGACTCGTTGTCACTGGCGACTTTACTAACCGGTTTAACCCACACACTGACACACACCGTCAAGAAGAACCTCCCTCTCGGGTCAACAATGATCTTAAACTTTACCCAGGGTCAAAACTTTTTACTCTTTCCCGTTGTCATCCTACCTCCACCCTTGTATACGAATCTCACTCTATCTATTAGTCGTCTACAGAAGATACTTATTCCCAGTTAGACGTCCCTCCGGAGGGTGGAGGTGACCGAAGGGACACAGGAGTCCCGTCGTAGGACTGAGGAGTCCACCGAGGTGTCGGGAAACAGTGGGAGTCCAGTGGGGGTCACAGAGGTCGGAGTAGGACCCTCGACTGGGGCAAGAATACCAGTCAGACAGGACCAGTGTAAGTGTACCAGGAACAAGTATCCGTGGTTTTGGAAGAGACAGACCCTAGAATCAAAGATACGGACGGAAACCAGTAATTAATGGCACCGAGAACGAGAAAGAAAAGGAAGTCCAGATCCGGTCGCTCCAGAGGGGCAGAGGAGTATAAGAGACAGTGTAATTGGTCCAAAGGACGGAGATATAATTAACGGAAGTAGTCTTTACCGGAACAGGAAACTGACAAACCTCAGAAAGGAGAAAAGGGAGGTAACTTCCTATGTGGTACAAGGAGAAGGAGGGACCTACGAGTGTCGTAGAGTGAGACCCCCACTCCTGACCCTTACACCAACCCGACTTCTTAAGAGTCCCCTCTGTCTCCCCTGTCCCATCCACTACTACCAAGGACATAGACAAGACTTGTAAAGTTGAGATTAACTAGGAATGGGGTACACCTGTGAATTAGTGACCTTTCGTTTTTCTATGTCCATCAGGATTACTCGGGCTATCTAGATCACAGAACTCCACAGGGGTACAAAATCAGACGACACAGTGACGAGTGACGTCTGGGGTCCAGAAGATTCGAGACAGGTGGGTCCCTGACCATCGGTAGAATCTGTCGTCGAGACGGAAGGTCGTCAAATAGACGAGTCTAGTCCCCTACGACTCAAATGACACCAATCTCACCGGTCTTCCAAACCTTAGGTTCCCCTATACTTCCTCAGGGGGTGGAGGAATTTCTAGTCCCTGTAGAAGGTCAATCGACAGTGACCCCTCTTGTCCCCAGTCACTCTGATCCCAGAGAGATAGAAACAATTAAGAAGTGACTCGAGTTAGGTCGGTTTAGAGTTCCCGGATATTTTAAAAGACTACAGGGTTCAACGACCGTCCAAAAGGGTCCTCCCGGTCGAGGAACCAGAGACATGACTCACGGCTCACAGGAACCTAAACGTCGAACACGCGTTGAGACAACACTACGAGTACGGGAACCAGAGACGACAAATCGGGAGAACAAGTTGGTACGTACTTCTCCATCTTTTCACCCCCTTTCACTTCCCCTCGAACAGTCTCAGAGGTCCTCCCGACACCGTCGTTCTCATCCCGAGACCTACTTGGATCACTTACCGTCCCACACACACATACACACACACACACACTCTCTTTCTCCCTCTGTAAGTATGAACACCCTAGTGTCCCACACACCTTCACAACTGTTTCCACCCGAGTCAAGATGGACCTCCTGGACCTATACCCGAGTACCGGTTAACACCCGACGTACCATACCACCCGTACGGTATCACAGAATCGAGTCAAAGGGACCCTGTGTCTACGACACTGACTCCCAACGTACTGACCCAAAGCAACCCTTTGTGTACTAGTGTGGACACCTCCTTCCTTCCTTCCTTCACCCAACTCCTGAGAATGGGACGTCACACAATGTTAGTTCTGGAGTCGACTCGGGTGTCCCTCCAGACCCACGTCCTCCTACCCGTGTCACCAGCGTCTCTTCCCCAAACCCTAGGTCCTCCACGGGGTGTCGTGGGGGAGGTGTGTCACCTAAGACACCCCAGAAATCCCTCCCGATCTTAGTCTGGGTCCTTATTGACAGCAATTTTAAGGTCTCTAGTGAAACGCCTAATGGATATCAAAAAGACAATCCAACTCAACGATTACTTCTAAAGTCTACCTTCCGTTTTTTCTCTTCAACCGCACAAGGAACCTTCTACAACTTCAACGTGACCCCACATATTAAGTCGCATGTGTAGACAGAACATAATAATCTAAAACCACTACTGTCAAACCCCGACGGCCCCAGTGGCACTGACTATCTACAGAACTCAGACCAACCATAAACCCGCAGAAGCACATATAATAAGGTAGTAATTGTGTCCTCAACAATTCCGAACCTTGGAAGACCACTAACGTATCGTCCTACCCACCTAATAATGTTCCAGAGACCCCCTCACACAACCAGGTCTACGTCCAAACCTTCAAAGAAAGTCGGAGACTCCCATTACCAACCCGGAGTCGAAACTACCGTCTTCAAAGAGTACTACGTCGCTTCCGAACAAGAATCTTAGGTTCCTAATAGTCGAGGTGTCGTTGGACATCATGTCTCCGAATAAGACCTCTACTGCGTCGACGATGAACAACGACGGTCGGGTCACCTAAGGAGATGATAAAAGAGTAGTAGAAATGTCTAGAGCCCGCAGACGGTACATGTACGTGTCATGTCAATTACCAACATTTGCCGACTTCCGTTACATTTACCATGTACCTTTTGTCATGTCTCAATGACTTTCTAATTTTTATCTTGTACGTATCCTAGCACGTCAGAGTGAAGATTAATACATCGATTCTTTTCCTTTTAAAAATTTTGACAAATACATAAACCGAAGCGGACACAGGAAATCCTAGAAACCAAAGACACGTGACTTTAAGATCACACCACGAACCCGAATCAACGAGGCGGCGGACACCCTAGAATCTAGGGGGTGGTCGCTAACCTGGGTGTAGACGGTGTCTCGATCCGTCCAAGAAGTTGTGACCTGGTGGTCCCTTCAGGACACGTTTTTAGTCATAAAACTTCCTCATTGGACGTGAGGGCATTGGGTATGACATACTAAGTGTTGTAGGTACACAACATCTTTGTTGGACTTACAGACAAGAGTCGACTCACCTACTACTTTGGCACTACACACATACTCTGTCCGACCCAGGACCCTGAAAAATGACGTCAAGAACGTGGACCTACTTGGAGAAGAGCCCGTTGTCTGGTGTTTCCTACACATTAACTTGTTTCTTTGATATTGGTGTAAGTACTCGTTTGTCGTTAAGACTTGTTATTCATTTTCCTGGTGTTTGGTTCGAACTAAAGACTCCGAGGTCTTCGTTTTAGTCCAGTTAAGGGCACTAGGGACGAGTGTCGTGGTAGCCCCCAGGGCTACGCCCCGTCTAGTGGAGTCGAAGGAAGGTCGGAATTGGTTTCCCTAGTCGAGTGGGGGGAAAAAACCTCCTCGTCCCCGTGTGTGAAGAAAAAGACAGAGAGGAATGACGTCGTTCTCAGGGTTATTTCGGAAAGAACTTTAAGGGAAGACCAGAGTATTGATAAAGATAACTAATTCCTCGGGGTCCTAGGTCCAACTTTTGTACATTCACAATCAGTGAGTCAGTACATTGTGAGAAACACTGGGGTCCCTGACATGGGACGGTCCGAGGAGACAGGTACCTTAAGAGATCCGTTCTCATCACCTCACCCAACGGTAAGAGAAGAGGTCCCCTAGAAAGGTTGGTTCCCTAGTTCAGACCCAGAAGACGTAACGACCGTCTAAGAAATGGAAGACTCGAGTAACCATTGGGTCCGTTTATTTGTGTGTATAAACATTACCGTATAAGTCAAGTCAAATCAACGAGTCGGTACATACTGACAAACGGTCAAGTACCTGACGTCGTGCGGTCCCAAGGGACAGGTAGTGGTTGAGGGCCTTGAATGAGTTTGAGTACAGGTAGCGCAGCCACTACGGTAGGTTGGTAGAGTGGGAGACAGTGGGGGAAGAGGGTGGAAGTCAGAAAGACTGGTAGTCCCAAAAACGGTCACTGAGTCAAGAAACGTAGTTCACCGGTTTCATAACTTCAAAGTCGAAGTCGTAGTTATGAAGGTTATATATCAGTCCTTAAGAAAGTAAATCCTAACTGGTCAACCCAGAGAAACGACAGGTTCCCTGAGAGTTCTCAGAAGAGGTTGTGGTGTCAAGTTTTCGTAGTCAAGAAACCGTGAGTCGAAAGAAATAGAAGGTTGAGAGTGTAGGTATGTACTGATGACCTTTTTGGCATCGAAACTGATCTGTCTGGAAATAACCATTTCATTACAGAGACGAAAAATTATACGACAGATCCAACCAGTATCTGTATCGAAAAGAAAGTTCTTCGTTCACAGAAAATTAAAGTAAACACGTCAGTAGTATTCGGCACTAGAACCTCGGGGGGTTTTATTTCAGACAGTGACAAAGGTGACAAAGGGGTCGATAAACGGTACTCCACTACCCTGGTCTACGGTACTAGAATCAAAACACTTACAACCCAAAATTCGGTTGAAAAAGTGAGAGAGTGAAAGTAGTTCTCCGAGAAATCAAGAAGTTAAAGACGTTATTCTAACCACAGTATACGTATAGACTCCAAAGACTATAAAAAGGACCGTCAGAACTAAGGTCGAACACGAAGTAGGTCGGGTCGTAAAACGTACTACACGAGACGCACATTCAATTCATTCGTCCCATTATCATATGTCGGAACTACTTGAGGAAAGGGTTAAACCTTGGTCAGACAATAAGACACAAGTCAAGATTGACAACGGAAAACTGGACGTACGACTAAAGAGTCCTCCGTCCAGTCCACCAGACCATAAGGGTAGAGAAATTCTAAAAAGGTGTCAAACAACACTAGGTGTGCCAGTTTCCTAAACCGGATAAGTTATTTCGTCTTCATCTACAAAAACACCTTGAGAGAACGAAAAAACTACTAGGTCACCTACAACCGTTAAACTATAGACCAAGGAGACGGAAAAGACTTAGGTTGAACTTGTAGACCTTCAAGTGTCAAGTGTATGACAACTTCGGACCGAACCTCTTGAAAATCGTAATGAAACGATCGTACACTCGACTCACGTTAACACGTCATCAAATTTGTAAGAAACCGTAACGGAAAGAAACCCTAAGTTACTTTTGACTGGAAAAGGTCAGGACACCGGTCACGACTCAAAAGGTCTAACCGACAGCATAACTCACGTTGTGAAGGTGTCGTAGTAGAAAATCCTAAACTTTATCGAGTCGACTTTAAGGTAGTGGAGGTGATCGAAACAAGTATCACCACGAAGGATTCCGGGTGAACTTAAACGTAAGGTCCTAAAGAGTGAGACCCACTCACTAGTGTTGTAGCACCAATAGACCCAGCACTTCTGGAAAAAACACGTCAAGAAGACACATAAGAACGGTGCAGAAGATTTATAGAAGACGAAGAAGATCCAGGTATGGTAGAGACAGGAAAAGACACGGGTAGAAACGTACTTTACAAGGGAACCATAGAGATTAAAAGAAGTCCTCTAGAGATCAGAAAGGGCAAGTAACAAAGGGAGATTCAAGAAACGTAACTAGTGACTCCTTCCAAAAGAATAGGGAAGGGTACATCTACCTCTAAAAACAGTGCACCCTCTCCAACCTACTTACATCTGTTATAATGCGATTAACTTAATCCTGTCTGTCCCATCCTGACTATAACATACACGAGTGAATATACATCTTACATTTTTTCACTTTGAGTGATCATGGTCTGTCACCCTACCACCAATAGACCCCGACCCTCCACCCCTCCAACCCCTCTACAACCAGTTTCCCACCATGTCTGAAACTCAATATTTTACTGACTCAGGACCCCTCCACACACGTCGTGCGACTGGTATCAATTGGGACAAGATAATGACGTACGACCCTTAAAAAGTCCTCTGAGGCAGCAGTCACAAAAGTGGTGTGTGTCTTGTACCCGTAAACCTCCACTACCTACACAACGAAGCACCTAACACTATTTATAAAGTTTCCCGTGTGCACAGTGTACTAGCATACCACATACATGTGTATTGGGAAGAGCAATCAGAGTCATTTCGACCTTTTCTTCTTTCACCCTCCACCGGACCGGAATTAGAAGTGATCACTAGTTGGGTCCGAAGAGTACTCTAGTACTCCGTAAAACGGGCCCGTACAAAACATGGGGATGGGGTTTTCAGTGCGGGGAGTTCTAGAGCTCACCCCAGAGACGGGTCCTTACACGTGTCCGACGCCTACTAAGGTTAGACCTAGGACGTAACTCGTGGTCCCGAGAATCGGAGGTGAAGACTCCACCTCTAGTTCGGGACCCTCTCGCCTCCCGTGAGACGAGACTCACCCCGACCTGGTCCCGGACGACACACTGGACTTCCCCTAGTACCCCAGTCACCTCCACGGGGGACGAAGACACATGTATTCTGGAGTGGTCCTCCCCTCACACTAGGCTCCCTTTCACACTCTTTCAGGGTACAACCTGAGACACGCTCTCAACTGGCAGCACTCAGGGAGAACTCTGTCACCCGTGTCTCCTGGCAGACAAGGTGTGACACTCCCCAAGAGACACATACACCAACCCAGAGTCCCTCCCCTACACAACTGGGATTCGCAATTTGTCGTACAAAAGTTGAAAGTACTATCTTGACACTTCTGAGTACCTGTTTCTGCGGGTCTTCTCCTTTCTTGTCCTCAGTCCGTACCGAGAAAGAGGCCATTCCAGTATAAGAGTCACCTAAGAGTGTGAGGGAAGGACTTTACGGGAAGAGACCTGAGCGATTAGCACAGACTGAGACTCCATAGGACAGACTGAGGACATGTACGTGTGAGTGGGCCCCGGAAGGGAGTCCCGGTCAACAGAGGTGAATCTAGGGCAGAGGGGTACTGGACCACTGGACCGGGAACACTCCTCCGAGGGGACCCGTGGCAGGACCCGTCCCGAAGAGTGGGTGCCCAACCTCTGTCCCAGAGCACGACAACCCGACGTCCCCAACGAATCCCGGGTACACCTACACGACAGACGAGAGACAGTTAGTCCCATTTCTTCGACATCCACCTGGAGTCCATAATTGTACATGTCATGTGTCATTTTAGACGGTTTCTCCGGTCACTCCCCTTTAGTCAACACTGAAAAATATCATGTAAATTTTGATTTACTCGTGGAGGGACTTTTGAATTCACAAACCCTTACCTTACCTTGCAAATCTTTCTCTACAGTCCCGATACCTCACAAAACAATGTGGTAGATTAAATTTGACACTTTAGCCCGAATGATTCAAAAAAGGAAAGAAAAAACTCGTGTACTAAGTCGAAGATCCCAGAATCAAGTGACTCATCCCTAGCTTGGACTTTCGGACGTCACTTTCACTATCTAGAATTAGTGACCTGGTACTCTGTTATAAGGTTGAAATAATTAGAACTAAGCCATAAAAGAATCACCTTATTTTATTATTTAAAACCCCAAACAATTATTCATGTATGGATTTTATTTACTATTTTTAGTGTAATACTAAAATTTTTATATAATTAAAGGATATGAGACTGAAGCAACGAAGTCACAGAAAAGAGATCAAGACCTCTCACCACTGGTGAGACCAACACTACGCATACGAAGAGTAACACCACCGAAGAGAACAAATCGTCGGGTCCGCGATCTCGTGCGGTCGAAGTCATCAAAGTGGAGGACCCGAGATGTCGAGACCGAGTCCTTAACCTTAAGTGTCCGAATCAACGGGGAGTCGTACACCCTAGAATGACCTGGTCCGTTGTTGGACACAAAGAATGTAACCAGTCACCTGAGAAATGGTGACTCGGTGGCCCCTGCGGTAGTATAATAAAAATTTATGTCCATAAAATATGTCTAACCACAATTTCATAAAAGACATAATAAAAGACGAACGTGATGAAAAATACAAAAATTATCATATTCTATTACAACTCCTGAAGGGACCACTATGTCACCTATCGTTACACAGACGGTTACATCCCCTGTGTCCAAGGTAGGGTTAAGGACCTTCTACGGTGTCTCGTTGATTCGGGTACGGGTTGTTGATGACACTGCCACGAGACCTCGGGCCTTAGGAATTGATGACTTCGGGCGTACGAACTCGAACAGAAGGCTTTGTTCTCTTCGGTGACGTTACTCTTCGGACCCGCGACGTCTGTGTTTAGGTACGTCACGTCGGTGTTCATCTCTCTCGACCTAGTGTCGTTGCTTCCGGGTCGTATTTGTTTGGTTTATTCGACATTTTTCCTTTATCTTACAATTGTTTGAATGACTTAGTTTGAATGTAAACTAAGTGAAAATTACAGGGTTTCTACGGCTTTATGTCCCTTCCCTTACCGGCTGGTGAGGTCAAAAGAACGGACCTCTTAGGGTACCTGTCTTCTCGGACCGTCCGATGTCAGGTACTTCAGGGTATCTCAGACTGTACTGACTTGGTTGATTTGTAGTTGGAAGAGTGTATCGTCTCACTAACGACTTTTTGTTTGGATTTGGAGATTCAAAGGAGGACGTCTAAGAATTCAGGACAGGTCAACGAAGACTTTATTGTAGGAGTTAAATATACGGAACGTCTTTAGTCGGAGATGGACCGTAATGGGGTAGAAGTAAGGGTGCAACGTCAGTGTGACCGACCAAAAGACAAGTCATTTATCGAAGGACACAGTCTCGTGAGTCCGAGAAGAGAGACGAATATTTTGAGAAGGTAAAGGGTGGAACGGTTAGGATTCACAAAGAAGGAGTGTCTCTGGAACAGACTGAAGA
>SJYO01014846.1:81903-150180 GCA_006410555.1 Capra ibex | reverse complement strand
ATGGTCTGGTCCGTTGTTGGACACAAAGAATGTAACCAGTCACCTGAGAAATGGTGACTCGGTGGCCCCCTTGGGAGTATAATAAAAATTTATGTCCATAAAATATGTCTAACCGTAATTTCATAAAACACATAATAAAAGACGAACATGAAAATTATAAAAATTACCATATTCTATTATAACTCCTGAAGGCACCACTATGTCACCTATCGTTACACAGACGGTTACATCCCCTGTGCCCAAGGTAGGGTTAAGGACCTTCTACGGCGTCTCGTTGATTCGGGTACGGGTTGTTGATGACACTGCCACGAGACCTCGGGCCTTAGGAATTGATGACTTCGGGCGTACGAACTCGAACAGAAGGCTTTGTTCTCTTCGGTGACGTTACTCTTCGGACCCGCGACGTCTGTGTTTAGGTACGTCACGTCGGTGTTCATCTCTCTCGACCTAGTGTCGTTGCTTCCGGGTCGTATTTGTTTGGTTTATTCGACATTTTTCCTTTATCTTACAATTGTTTGAATGACTTAGTTTGAATCTAAAGTAAGTGAAAATTACAGGGTTTCTACGGCTTTATGTCCTCTTCCCTTACCGGCTGGTGAGGTCAAAAGAACGGACCTCTTAGGGTACCTGTCTTCTCGGACCGTCCGATGTCAGGTACCTCAGGGTATCTCAGACTGTACTGACTTGGTTGATTTGTAGTTGGAAGAGTGTATCGTCTCACTAACGACTTTTTGTTTGGATTTGGAGATTCAAAGGAGGACGTCTAAGAATTCANGAATTCAGTACAGGTCAACGAAAACTTTATTGTAGGAGTTAAATCTCCGGAACGTCTTTAGTCGGAGATGGACCGTAGTGGGGAGATACAAGGGACATAGGGTCAGTGTGACCGACTGAAAGACAAGTGATTTATAGAAGGACGGAGTCTCGGCCGTGAGTCCGAGAAGAGAGACGAATGTTTTGAGAAGGTAAAGGGTGGAACGGTTAGGATTCACAAAGAAGGAGTGTCTCTGGAACAGACTGAAGAGGTACATCCAGTTCTGAAAGACAACTTAGAAGAGAATCGTGGTCCGGACAAAGTCTCGTGTATATTGTTATCACTACAATTTTAATACCTACATTAACCGGCCGACCGACTACCTACCATTCGAGGTAGTACAAGTGATGACAAGAGGGTCAATCCCTGTGTCTCAACTATGAGTGATTGAAAACTAACTTGCTTTCCTTTTTTACTTCTGTTGAGAAGAACAAAGTCAGTCAACACACAAAGGTACACGCACGTACTCACGTACCTATACAGTGGGGTACTAAAATCATGTTTTGGTAGAGTATTTATGCCAAATACGAATCTCGTCAACGTAAAATTCACACATAAGGTACCGGAAATTATAAAAGGTGGAGTGGTGTACTTATTACATTTATCATCAGTCTAATGACTGTAACACACCCAACTCCCCCATCTCCCCCACTGGGACATGTCACTGATAATACGACAAGGTAACGTGAAGTCGAGGGAACTTGAACAAAGCCCATAAGAGTCCCTTGAGAGACCCCTACCAGAAAATATGACAATGAATTGAGAAACTAAGGAATCCAAGTCAACAGAGAGGGTTGGTGGACTCGAGTCCACGACAACGGAATAAAGCATTGACAAACTACCCTCGATAAATAATCTCACTGTCTCGAAAGAGGGGTCATTCTACCTGTGTCTAGAAAGAGATGACAACGACAATACAACTACTGTTCAAGTATACCCATTTCAGAAATCTCATTACGAATCACACATACTTCACAACTCTATGGAGAGTAGTCACACTACTACTGTCGGAGTAGTGTCAGACACAAGAAAATTTCGGTACACTTGAAACAGGAGAGACTTCTGTCGTCAGAACGACATTGAGTACATCTATCACTTACAGTGAGTCACACATCTTGTATTGTGAAGACGTAGTTGCTGGGTGACAACTAACCTTAAACATATAAAAAGGACAGAACAGGTGTGGGTATTACTTAAGTACAACTAACCTCCTATAGTAGTAGAATACTTTTATTTTTCCTTTAGTCTCTCGTCGTTAAACGAGGTATATCTAAACGTACCTACATAGTCTTATAATGAACTCGACTTAACTGGAGTGGACAGAGTGAAGAGGAAAAGAAACTTTTATTCTTGGGAGGAGTCCCGGGTGACCACTTTACATAAAAGTAAAGTCCGGGTTAACTGGAAGTTCCTACACAAGTATCTAAAGTGAGGCCTCCTCACCCTGACATACTTGGGACGGGTCTCCTGGAACATGTTCCTGCACTACCACCTCTGGGAGTCCTTGGACGACAGACACCCACTCCTAGTGAAGGGAGACTTCATCCCTAGATGAAACCCCATAGAGACGTAAAAGAGACCCTCGGGACAAAAAGAACAGACTCGACTTTTGGAACAAGTGAGTCTGTACATTCCGAAGCACAAACCGTAACCCTCAAGTTTGAACAGAAAGGAAGACTACTGGACGGGTGACACACTATGTGTTCCTCAAAAAGGTCTCGAACTCACAAATATTTTGACTAAAGTTTGAAATTTTATAGGTCAACGGACAAGATATGGGGACACAAGAACCAAGTCATTGAGAACCTTTCCTTGATCTATAGACTATGTATGATATGACACATAATATGACAAAGGACACGTAAGTCTTCCTCCGTTTATCATTTGATTAAACACTTTATAAAAAGACAGGCAGTATTACAGGAGCGAAGAACTGACTGTTTTCTCGACTCTAAAAGGTGGACGGTTACGCCCTCTGTGTCCAAGCTACGGACCAGACCTTCTAGGGTGTAGTGTCTCGTCGATTCGGGCACCCGGTCTAGATGATTTCGTCGTGAGATCTCGGACCTTCGACACTAATGACTCGGGTGTATCCTGTTGATGTACCATGGGTCCTCTTCGGTTTCGTTTACTCTTCGGGTTTGTGACGTTGACCTCTCATTGGGGATGAACGGGTTGAACCCCTTTTCAGGTTCGTCGTTACTAGTGTGTGAGGTCGGTTTAATTTACTTATTTGTTTTAATAATTTCTATCTTTTACACAAATAAAAAAATTTTTTTCTTTCAAACCTAAGACCCTCTTCGGTTCATACTGTAAAGAAGACTCGTCCTTAAAGACTAAGACTGGATTTAGTATTGATAAAACATCGTACTGTTTCTAGGGACCTAACACCTCTTGCTCCACGATTAATCGTCTTTTAGTCTACTTACCCTTTCCTAGTTGTCACACTAAAGTCCAGTCGACAGTGTTCCTGTCTCTCCTTCGGTGTGGTAAGTGACACAAACCCTTTGAGAACTTCACGCTCTCAAGACACTCTTTTGTCTATAAATCACAAACACTTGACAGTGTCCTCTAAAAAGAAGAGAAGTTGAAGGACGAGACAAGAAACTGGACATTTTATGTGTAGTGGGAGGTCACCACGAAATCACGGGTGTCTCTGTTTCCGTTCCGAAACCCCCCTAAAAAAAAAAAAAAAAAAAAACCGACATGACCCACAGATAAAGGACATACCGGTAAAGAGATAAACTCTGTTCATCCCCGATGAGGGACGAACGTCCCACGTACCGAAGATCAACGCCACCGAAGAAAACAACACAACGTGGTCGAGATCCGTGTGCGCGAAGTCATCAAAGCGATGTGTCCGAGTCATAGACAGGAAGTCGAATCAACGAGGGACCGTACACTCTAGAAGGGTCTTGTTCCTAACTTGGGTACAGAGGGCGTAACCGTTGGATTGAAAAATGGTACACCGGTGGTCCCACAATCCCTTTAATGTCTTTATCAGGACAAATCCGAAGTTCTGTTTCGTCACGTAAGGAGGCACGAACGGAGGTTGGACGGACCTGTGTGGGACTGACGCTCATGGGACTGACGGACGACACTCACGTTCCGAACGTCGTGGTATCTATTCAATCGTGTGTTTAGAATTCCAACAAGCAAGTGGAAACTCTAACAAGTTTCTCCGAGACTGGTTGGGTCGGGGTCCGATTCCTTGTAGGTTCAAAGTATTCTGTTTTGTTTGTCGTACTTCTACTTTGGTCTCGACGACAAAGGAGTGTCTAACTACTATAGTCAAACGTAGGACCCTACTATTCGTCCTTGGGGATTGACATCATAATTTCGGGGTGAGTACCTCACCTGTCCGATGGCCCCCAGACAATCGTTAACTCTGAGGTCTACACGACACAGGACCCTGAAGGGTCCCGACGAGGTCACGCCTACAACCAGTCTTCGGTTAAACCACTACATAGGACACGACAAAGATAAAGGAACAGAAAAGTCAAGTCAAGTCCGTCAGTCAGTACAGACTGAGAGACGCTGGGGTACTTGACGTCGTGTGGTCCGGAGGGACAGGTAGTGGTTGAAGACCTCAAATGGGTTTGAGTACAGGTAACTCAACCACTAAGGTAGCTCGGTAGAGTAGGAGACAGGAGCGGAAGAGGAAGACGGGTGTTAGGGAGGGTCGTAGTCTCAGAAACGGTTACTCAGTTGAGAAGCGTACTCCACCGGTTTCATGACCTCAAAGTCGAGATCGTAGTCAGGAAGGCTTCTTGTGGGTTCTGACTAGAGGAAATCTTACCTGACCAACCTAGAGGAACGTCAGGTTCCCTGAGAGTTCTAGAAGAGGTTGTGGTGTCAAGTTTTCGTAATTAAGAAGTCACAAGTCGAAAGAAGTGTCAGGTTGAGAGTGTAGGTATGTACTGGTGACCTTTTTGGTATCGGAATTGATCTACCTGGAATCAGTCGTTTCATCACAGAGACGAAAACTTATACGATAGATCCAACCAGTATTGAAAGGAAGGTTCCTCATTCGCAGAAAATTAAAGTACCGACTTTAGTGGTATACGTCACTAAAACCTCGGGTTTTCATATTTCAGACTGTGACAAAGGTGACAAAGGGGTAGATAAACGGTACTTCACTTCCCTGGTCTACGGTACTACAAGCAAAAGACTTACAACTCGAAATTCGGTTGAAAAAGTGAGAGGAGAAAGTAAATGTAGTTCTCCGAAAAATCAAAAAGAAGTGAAAGACGGTATTCCCATCACAGTAGACGTATAGGCGTCTCTTCCGTTACCGTGGGGTGAGGTCATGAGAACGGACCTTTTAGGGTACCTGCCTCCTCGGACCATTCAGGTACCCCAGCGACTCCCAGCCTGTGCTGACTCGCTGAAGTGAAAGTGAAAAGTGAAAGTACGTAACCTCTTCCTTTACCATTGGGTGAGGTCACAAGAACGGACCTCTTAGGGTCCCTGTCCCCTCGGACCACCCGACGGAGAGACCCCAGTGTGTCTCAGCCTGTGCTGACTGCGTTGAGTCGTCGTCGTCGTCGTCGTAGACGTATAGACTCCAATAACTATGAAGAGGGCCGTTAGAACTAAGGTCGAATACGAAGAAGGTCGGGTCGCAAAGAGTACTACATGAGACGTATCTTCAATTTATTCACCCCACTGTTTTATGTAGGAACTGCATGAGGAAAAAGATAAACCTTGGTCAGACAATAAGGCACAGGTCAAGATTCACAACGAAGGACTGGACGTATGGCCAAAGAGTTCTGTCTTCAGTCCACCAGACCATAAGGGTAGAGAAAGTCTTAAAAGGTGTCAAATAACACTAGGTGTGTCAGTTTCCGAAACCGTATCAGTCATTTCGTCTTTATCTACAAAAAGACCTTGAGAGAACGAAAAAGTTATTAGGTCACCTACAACCGTTAAACTGGAGACCAAAGAGACGGAAAAGATTTTGGTAGGACTTGTAGACCTTCAAGTGTCAAGTGCATAACGACTTCGGACCGAACTTCTTAAAACTCGTAATGAAATGATCACACACTCCACTCACGTTAACACACCATCAAACTCGTGAGAAACCGTAAAGGAAAGAAACCCTAAGCTTACTTTTGACTGGAAAAGGTCAGGACACAGGTGACGACTCAAAAGGTTTAAACGACCGTATAACTCACGTCGCTAAAGTGTAGTAGTAGAAGGTCCTAAACTTTATCGAGTTGACCTTAAGGTAGTGGAGGTGATCGAAACAAGCATCACTATGAAAGATTCCGGGTGAACTGAAGTGTCAGGTCCTAAAGACAGAGATCCACTCACTAGTGTGGTAGCACTAATAGAATCAGCACTTCTAGAAAAAACATGTCAAGAAGACACATAAGAACGGTGGAAAAGAATTATAGAAGACGAAGATAATCCAGGTATGGTAAAGACAGGAACTAACACAAGTAGAAACGTACTTTACAAGGGAAGCATAGAGACTAAAAGAACTGTTCTTGAGATCAGAAAGGGTAAGATAACAAAAGGAGATACAGAAACGTAACTAGAGACTCCTTCCGAAAGAATAGAGAGGAACGAGAAGAAACCTTGAGAGGTAAGTCTACGAATATAGAAAGGAAAAGAGTAAACGGAAAGCGAAGAGCAGAAAAGAGTCGATAAAGATTCCGGAGGGGTCTGTCGGTAAAACGAAAAAACGTAAAGAAATGGTACCCCTACCAGAACTAGGGACAGAGGACATGTTACAGTCCTAGGAGACAGGTATCAAGTAGTCCGTGAGATAGATAGTCTAGACCAGAGAATTTAGATAAACAGTGAAGGTGACATATTAGTATTCCTTAAACTAAATCCAGTATGGACTTACCAGATCACCAAAAGGGGTGAAAGAAGTTAAATTCAGACTTAAACCATTATTCCTCAAGTACTAGACTCGGTGTCAGACGAGGGTCAGAACAAAAAGGACTAACATATCTCGAAGAGGTGGAAACCGACGTTTCTTATATTAGTTAGACTAAAACCACAACTGGTATACCACTACAGGTACACATCTCACAAGGGAACACAACAACCTTCTCCCACAAACGATACTGGTTACGTAAGAGAAGCGTTTTGAGATAATCGAAAACAGGACGAAGTAAGACATAAGGTTTAAACGGACATGGCGGTCCACAAAGAACTGAAACATGAAAACGTAAGGTCAAGGGATATTACTTTTCCTGTAGAAAAAACCCACAAGACTTTCCAGAACATCCAGAAGTAACTTCGCAAGTTGAAGGAGAAGAAGTCGCAATGACCAACCCCGTATCTGAACCTAATGACCCTATAACTTACCAAACGGAACCTTTGCTTGTCTCTAGTAAGACAGCAAAAAATCTAACGTAGGTTCATGACGTAAAGCCTGAGAAAACAACTGGTACTACCGATACGGTAAAGAAGGTTACCTAAGGACGGGTGTCTTCATCCATATTACCAGTAGACTCAATTTAAGTGGGTAAGGTCAGGTAAAATCAAGTGACTAAGGATCTTACAGTTGTAAGTGGGAACGGTAGAGGACAAACTGTAGAAGGTAAACGGAACTAAGTACCTGGATTGTAAGGTCAAAGGACACGTTATAACGAGAAGTGTCCTAGCCTGGAACCAAGATAGTGGTCAGGGTAGGTGTCGACCCACACCAAAAACGAAACCGAGGTAGGTAAGTAAGAAAGACCTCAATAAAGAGGTGACTAGAGGTCATCGGATAACCCGTGGATGGCTGGACCCTCAAGGAGAAAGTCATCAGATAGTAAAACAAAAAAGTATGACAAGTACCCCAAGAGTTCCGTTCTTATGTCTTCACTAAACGGTAAGGGAAGAAGTCACCTGGTGTAAGATAGTCTGGAGAGGTGGTACTGGGCGGACAGAACCCACCGGGGTGTGCCGTACCCAATCAAAGTAACTTAATCTGTTTCGATTGTAGTTAGGAAGGTCACTTGTAGGTCCCGACTAGAGGAAATCCTGTTTGACCAACCTAATGAAGCATATAACTTTCAGTCGATCTATTAAGAGATTATTTGTAACCTTATAAATAAACATATCTTACTCACAGGATAATTGTTTAGGAACCTTGGACTCTGTTTTCACTTTTGAAAACCGTTCCGTACTTAACCGTGACACTCGTCCTTAACACTCTGTTTTGTGATGAACAATTCTTCGTTCTCTAATTCCAAATACTGCAAAAATAAAGGCCTACCCTTTTAAGTGGAATAATGAGTAATCGATTATATACCCTGTAGAAGAGACCTAACACACTCTTCACCTTGGTATTTAATTTGTCCCGACTCGGGAATCTTCAATGACTTACAAGTACTGAGAACGGGGAACTCTTTCCTATTCTTAGACGGGACAACCTACTCTCCGACCTAGGAGGACAGAGGATGGTACTTCATGTATTTCGCTTGAATTTTGACAGAATCCCTTCAATTGACCTTTTTATTAATACACTAATCACTCCTACAAACAGGTATAATGTCACACTTTTAATATAAAACCGACTAGTTTAGGAGTGAAAAATTCAGTCAAGAGACAACTCGGTCGGGTGTCGAGGTCATCACAGGGGGTGACGGGAAAGAGAGAGGTAAGAAACAGGAAAACACCGGAAAATGGGGAGGGTTCGGGAGACAGAGGGAGAGGTAGTCGACCGGGAGAAGATTGAAACGGACAGAGAGCCCCCTCCTACTCCGGTCGAATGGGGTCAGGACGGGGGGTGAAATCCTACAAAGAAAAAAAAAAATCCTACAAAGAAAAGGGGAAGTCAAAGAAGACTTGTTAGGTTCTGGGGGTAGAGGGGTCTCCCTGTTAGGTTCTAAAAATAGTGGGGTAGACGACAATAAAAGTGACAGTTAAAGTCGTGATAAACTAGACATAAAATCGATATTTTGATACTGATACCTTTCCTTTCCTTTCAAAAAACTGTCCTATTTACACGATAAGACCAACCTTTTTTGACCTTTTTTGACCAACTTTAGAAAAAAAAAAAAAAGAAAAACTTTTTCGTGTTGACCAAGAAAAACGTGTACCTCAATTTTCGTTGATTGGACAACTCTGTCGATCGGATCTTTTTACGAACTTCCATTGGAAATGGTCCCGTAAGGTCTACTGAGATTAACATGTCTTGGACGGACGTTCACACCGTTTCCACCCAAACTAGGGACCCAATCCTTCTACGGGACCTCCACCCTTATCGTTGGGTGGCTCACAAGAACGGACCTCTCAGGGTACCTTTCTCGTCGGACCGCCCTATGTCAGGTACCCTAGCGTCTATCGACCCGCACTGACTTCGTCGAATCGTGTCGTGCGTTGGTTCAGGAACTGTATGCCTTGGGTGAAACGGACTCCCGAGTTGGAACGTGTTTAATCTTAAAGTTTGGTTCCCCTTTCATTTTCCAGTTTCTCTGTAAAATTTAGAGTTCGTCTTTTGATACCAGAGACAGGTAGACACACAGACCTAAATACGTACAGTGTGACACACAGAAACAAAAACCTATTATAACGACTCCAATGAAACATTCACTCTAGATTAAGTCAACCGAAATTTTTTCCTTTTGATTCGTGAATGTTTAGTTTGTGAATACTCTTTAATTGGATTTACATAAAGTCTACGTGTACTTGGCCCTTTATCAGTGGTAATTTATAGATCATTGTTGCAAACAAACGAGTAGATTCTGTCTGTATTCAACTCAGAAGTTTGACACATTACGAAAATAACATAATGTGACTAATGACTCTCAAGTCAGGCACGTAGCCTTTCTAGGGACCTCTTCATTTATCGTTGGGTGAAGTCATAAGAACGGACCTCTTAGGTTGCCTCCTCGACCGTCCCAAACGTTTTCTCAGGTACCCAAACGTTTCTCAACATGTACGGACTTCGCTGAATCGTGTGTGTATCCGTGACTAATGACTATTAAAGGACAGTATCTCTTTGATTTCTCTAAAACCTAATAATTATACAAACGACGATGGGACTCTACAAGAGGTATTCTTTCGTTTACAAAAATCTTCAATAGTGACCATAAATACCAGTGGTAAGATATTTTACGATTATATTTCCTGTCAAGTACCAACGAATTCCTTTCATTCTAGACACAAAAATCATTGTTTTCTATACTCGTTACTTTAACTAAACTCTACGAGTATCGTCACTCATCCTCGCTCGCCTTCGACCTTCGTTCAAGAATTAAAGGGTCTACCTCTGAGGATTGGGGACCTGGTGTCCTCGGTTGTAAATCCCGATTCCAGGGATCAGACCGGACGGATCAATCCATGTTTAAGTCTACTACTCCGTCTACTATTTCTCATTTCCTGTTTCAAATAACTTTCCTTTTCATGTACACCGCTCCGTGTACCCGTTGGAGTCTCTCTCTCTCTACGGAAACCCTTCACATTTAAGAAATGTTTCCCCGTCAAAAGGTCCAGGAGTAGAAGGGAGTCCGGTTAGTGGAACAAATAAGCGGGACCGATTAAACAGAGTCCTGGGAGGGACCTCACACGTACGTGTGGAATCGGTTCAACCTAGAGTTTCACTTCCGAAGACCCTCCTCGTCCTGAGTAATACCGGACCCTAATAGGACACTCAAAACTGAGGTTCGTCGGAAAGACCCGTACACATCACAGAGGGAATTGTTTGTCCCAAAAAAGGAAAGAAACAAGAACGGTATTAATATGGGACTCTAATCTCTTAATGACAGACAAATGGGACAAAAACAACCCACATTTAAGGAGTTGACCTTGGGTGTATAGAGAATAGAGTCCCTTACATTTCCCCCTCTACTGTGTAAGTTCTGCAAATTGTACCTAGGGTAGTCAGAGGATGGTCTTTTAATGTAAAATAATCCCTCTTTCTTTCGTCCAGACTGAATGTTCACCGACAACGATTTACTTCTTTTACTAAATTAATCTTTTTTTTTTTTCAAAAATACGTTTCACCTGGAGATTCTTTTCTCCAGGGTTTTCCGTTTCAGAAATATACTAGACATTGTTAGACAGTAAACTGAGGACAGTTACAAAAACGAACTGATACCCTTCGTACACTACTCCACAAAGTTTCCCTAGATAAAGGAGAAACAGGGGGAAGACACGACCTAAGGTAGTCTACGGACGAAAAACCAGGCACATCTTGTCGCGACCGTGGAGGTCTCTAATAAAGTCTGGGTCGGACCAAACGAAGGATAAACGACGTGAACCCTCTGGAGTGACCTTCTTCCCCTTCTGACCGTCGAGAAGCTAACGTAAACCACAGAGTCTAGGATGTGTCTCGACGGAAGTTGGACAGAAAGACAAGTCTCGGGAGTCGACAAGAACAACAATGATGAAAACGGTCTAGGAAGTCCCCACACACATTGTCCTTACACCAAACCTAGAAGACACTAACATTGAGTCCTTTGGCCATTCCTGTCACCTATAACTAACTCCAGGAGAGAATCTGTGCTGGACTTAACTATAGAACAACCACGGACCTTTGTTAAAGGTTCTCCCTACCGACTCATTGTGTTAATGTGTCCAGTCAAGAACACAGACTAGACTTCAAAGGAAAAATGTGAGGACCTCAAGTAACATTGAAAAACAGGAGACAAGACGGGTTCACCCGGGACTACCAAGTCTCGTACCTACTTAGACATTCAGAGCCAAAGTCAGGACGAAAACGAGTAAATGAAAGTATAAGGTACCTCAACACATGTCCTTGGGACACTTAGGTGATGGAAATAAACATTTTAACTCCATTAATCACGACAATCCACCGTATCTTACAACGGACAAAATGTCTTTTCCAGTCTTCAATGACCCAGAAAAAAAAAAAANAGTCCCCACACACATTGTCCTTACACCAAACCTAGAAGACACTAACATTGAGTCCTTTGGACATTCCTGTCACCTATAACTTACTCCAGGAGAGAATCTGTCCTGGACTTAACTATAGAACAACCACGGAACCTTTACTAAAGGTTCTTTCTACCGACTCATTGTGTTAATGTGTCTAGTCAAGAACACAGACTAGACTTCAAAGGAAAAATGTGAGGACCTCAAGTAACATTGAAAAACAGGAGACAAGACGGGTTCACCCGGGACCACCAAGTCTCGTACATACTTAGACATTCAGAACCAAAGTCAGGACGAAAACGAGTAAATGAAAGTATAAGGTACCTCAACACATGTCCTTGGGACACTTAGGTGATGGAAATAAACATTTTAACTCCATTAATCACGACAATCCACCGTATCTTACAACGGACAAAATGTCTTTTCCAGTCTTCAATGACCCAGAAAAAAAAAAAACGACACGGTACACCGTCCACCATAGAATCAAGGAGTAAGGACCTAACTTTAACACGGGGGAGGTCACATACACGCATCAGGATTGTTGACCTGGTGGTCCCTTAAACGGAGTTTCTAATGAAAACGAATTTCTTATATAAATGAAGGACAGAACGAATAACATTGTAAAGAAACAGATGAAATGTAGACCATACAAAAATAAAATGAAAAGTAAAAATACTCTCAACAGAGACTGAGACCAATTATCCAAAAGTTTATTATAACCAAAAGAAGTATGGTTATATAATGTAAAAAATTTACAAAAAATAAAAACCAACGTGACCCAGAAACAACGAAGTCCCCGAAAAATAATGAACACCGTTCGTTCCCGATGAAGATGAATGTCATGTGCCTGAAGAGTAAGATTACGGAAGAGAACAATGGCACACCCCCGAGATACGGACACGGGTCATCAACACTGAGGGTTTGAGACCTGGTGCCTCAACACCGGATCTCCGAATCAACAAGGTTCCATACACCCTTGAAGGGTCTAGTCCCTACTTTAGGGACACGGGACACAATTAATGGTCCACCTAAGAAATGGAGACTCGGTCTTCCCTCCGGGGTTTCGAACAAGGAACTGTACATAGAACCTTGGTTACTTGAATCATTCAATTTCAATGACATATCTATCCCTTAGAGACATGACTTACTGACAAGAAGTTCATCTGTTACAAAGTAAATAATTATAAAACAATAAATTTCTACTCTACCAGAAATACATAATGTGTCACAATGACTGTACTTGTTGAACAGTTACAGTATTTTACGGATATGCAGATAGATGACTAACTAAATATTCTCCACAAATCTTTTCAAAAGAAAAAAAAGGTAATAAAATCCCTTAAAGGACTTGTCAACAGTCGACGATAAATACAAAAGGTAATAAGCAATATCACGAAGAAACCCTAATAAATGGTAACGTCACATAACGGATAATTACTGACGAACAAGTCAGCTAACAAGACAGACTGAGAAACACTAGAGTACCTGTCATCGGACGATTCGAGGAATAGGTACCTTAAAAAAAGTCCGTTTCTATCAAGTCACCGACAGTAAAGGAGGAGGTCCCCTAGAGGGGGTGGATCCCTGACTTCGAGGGATAGGACACAGAGGACGTAAACGTCCGATTAAGAAATCATGGTTCAGTGGATACATCGGGACAGACAAGAAATGGCAAATGAATACATATTCATACGTATTTCACACATGTTATACGATATAAAAGAGGAGTTAATACTCTGTTGTCACACAAATGATGGTTCTTCTTACTCAAATCTTCAGTACCACGCTTTTATGGGAAAAGAAACTCTTGACTGTACTCAAACCTTTGTTAATTATACAAGACTAACATAGATACTTCGATCCGATGGGATTTTAATTAAACCTAATATACACTAACGAGAAACTAAAAATTTCTCAAGACAAACAAATCACAAAGTTTGTAAAAATTGTAGTAGTAACCCTTCTACGCACTAAGACAAGCCGTACCTATACGGAAAACCATATTATGGTACATAAGTCGTACTTTGTTAAATAAATACTTAACATTAACTATCTTACGTATACCAAAAATATAAAGCATCTACACAGAGTTTATGCATACTAGTTCTTTAATGTCTGTTTTCCTCTGTCACCATTTCTTCTTTAAAAAGTTTCTCACCATAAACCTTCTCGGCTTTCGGTACTTTAGCTTCTAAAAAAAGAGTCCTTCTATGCCCTTTTATACATACTAAAACTCACAGACACCTGTCTACTACTTTCTTTACTGTCTCCTTGGAGATATAGGGTATTGTTGTTAGAGTGGCTATCTTCTCGAGTACTATCATCTTCACTACGTCCTTTATTCGGACAACTTTCCGTACCTAGTTCGAAAGTCCTAGTCAACGTCTATGAACTTAGACTTCCCTGTCAAAGACTTACATCAGTCCAACACCGTTTATAGTTGTCATCGCGGAGTCCAAATGGTGGAGTCTCTTGAGCATCACAGGCATTTCCGTTAAGAGTATTTGTTCGCTCACGACAATATGTAGGGAGTCTTGACCATGGTCTGGTCCTTCGTGTGTTCTTTTTTAGAATGTCAACATTACTCACATTGTATTGAAAAGAAGTCCTGAGTCTTGAGTGATCTGTAGTTTCTTAGGTATGTCCTTCTTTTTGTATATTTACATTGTATACAACGTTCCGAAAATTACTATTTAGCTGGGAATATCAAGTAGTCTCTTTAGTATGACCTCTTTTTGGTATATTTACACTACACACACCGGTGACGAAATTTGTCGTATGTGTGGATGTTGTAGTAGCCGCTCAAGTATGACCTCTCTTTGGTATATTTACACTACACACACCTTTCCGGAAATCAGCTTTTCGTTCCGCATGTCAAGTAGTCTGGGAAGTATGACCTCTCTTTGGCATATGTACACTTCATACACCGGCACCGATATGAGCTTTCAGTGTGGAACCTTAAGTAACGTCTCAAGTATGACCTCTCTTTGGTATATTTACACTACACACACCTTTCCGGAAATCACATTTACTGTCCGAACATCAAGTAGTCTCTCAAGTATGGTCTCTCTTTGGTATATTTACACTACACACACCGTTCCGGAAATCACATTTACTTTCCGAACATCAAGTAGTCTCTCAAGTATGACCTCTCTTTGGTATATTTACACTACACACACCGTTCCGGAAATCACATTTACATTCCGAACATCAAGTAGCCTGTCAAGTATGACCTCTCTTCGGCATATGTACACTTCATACACCAGCACCGATATGAGTTTTCAGTTATAAAAATTAAGTAGTCTCTTAAGTATGACTTCTCTTTGGTATATTTACACTACATACACCGTTCCGGAAATCACATTTAAGTTCCGAACATCAAGTAGTCTCTCATGTATGACCTCTCTTTGGTATATTTACACTACACACACCTTTCCGGAAATCAGCTTTTCGTTCCACATGTCAAGTAGTCTGGGAAGTATGACCTCTCTTTGGTATATGGACACTTCATACACCGGCACCGATATGAGCTTTCAGTTATGAACATTAAGTAACCTCTTAAGTATGACCGCTCTTTGGTATATTTACACTACATACACCGTTCCGGAAATCAGATTTAAGTTCCGAACATCAAGTAGCCTCTCATGTATGACCTCTCTTTGGTATATTTACACTACACACACCGTTCCGGAAATCAGATTTACGTTCCGAACATCAAGTAGCCTCTCAAGTATGACCTCTCTTTGGTATATTTACACTAGATACACCGTTCCGGAAATCAAATTTAAGTTCCGAACATCAAGTAGCCTCTCATGTATGACCTCTCTTTGGTAAATTTACACTAGATACACCGTTCCGGAAATCACATTTAAGTTCCGAATATCAAGTAGCCTCTCATGTATGACCTCTCTTTGGTATATTTACACTACACACACCTTTCCGGAAATCAGTTTTTCGTTCCACATGTCAAGTAGTCTGGGAAGTATGACCTCTCTTTGGTATATGTACACTTCATACACCGGCACCGATATGAGTTTTCAGTTTTGAACATTAAGTACCCTCTTAAGTATGGCCTCTCTTCGGTAAATTTACACTACACACACCGTTCCGGAAATCACATTTACGTTCCGAACATCAAGTAGCCTCTCAAGTATGACCTCTCTTTGGTATATTTACACTATACACACCTTTCCGGAAGTCAGTTTTAAGTCCGGAACATCAAGTAGTCTCTCAAGTATGACCTCTCTTTGGTACATTTACACTACATACACCTGTCCGGAAATCAGCTTTAAGTTAGGAAAGTTAAGTATTCTCTTAAGTATGACCTCTCTTTGCAATGTTTACATTGTTAATCCTGTTCGTAAAATCACGTGTCAGTACGAATTTAACGGTAGTCCGTCAAGTATGTCCGCCTCTTCACATCTTTCCATTAAATACACCGTTTCAGAAGTCAACGTCCAGAAAGGTCAAGTAACCTTTGTATAACCTCTCTTTGGTATATTTATTACTACATACACCGTTCCGGGAATCAGTTTGTCATTTGGAACGTAAAGTAGTCTCTTAAGTATGACCTCTCTTTGGCACATTTACATAACACACACCGACTACGGAATGACCTTTGGGTGTCGAACCTTAAGTAGTCTCTTAAGTATGACCTCTCTTTGGTACATTTACACTAGAGTCACCGTTCCGGAACTTTACGTTTGGAACGTCAAGTAACCTCTTAAGTATGACCTCTCTTTTGAATTGTTTGTATTGGTAAGACTGTTTGCAAAATGACGTGTCGATCGGAGTGGTAGTACGTCAAGTATGTCCTCTCCGTCGTATCTTTACACTACATACACCCGTCACGAACTTTACTGGTAGATTCTTTAGTCTATTAAGTATCACCTCTTTTTACAATGTTTATGTTGTTAATACTCTTTGTAAAATCACGTCTACATTACTCACATCGTTTCGGAAATCAGTCTCAAGTCCGGAATATTAATTAGTTTCTTAAGTATGACATATCTTTCGTATGTTTACTTTCTTTATACCATTTCGAAGATCACATATAAGTCGGAGTTGACTAGTAACCCGTCAAGTATGTCCTCCCTTTGGTGTATTTACCTTAAATATACTGTTTGGGAAGTCAGTATTTCATATAGTTGAAAAACTGGGAGTCTTTTCAGTTTGGTCTCCTTTGGAGTGCTTACACCATCCACCGTGTTTCGAAACCAAGACACAAGTCTGTATTGATCGGTAGTGCATTAATTAAGACTTACCTTTAGAATGGGTGTGTCACGTACACCACAGAAAACCTTCCGTAAGTCAATAAATGTTGTGTACTCTTTTAAGTATGACCACTCTTAGGTATGTAAATCTCGTGTCAGACAGGGAGTAACCTCCTTTAGTACATTTATATTACACACACCGGTCCCGAAGTTATTGTCCACAGTAGAAAGGGTAGTCGTCTCTTAAGCATTACGTCTCTGTGTTTACATTCTCACACCGTTTAGGAAGTCCACCGTAAGTCCGGAGTTTTCTGTAGTCCACTACCTGACCTCTCTGGTAGGCTTACGTCAGTCACACAGGTCCGAAAACAGTCCACACAAATGTGGAATCCGAAGAACTCTTATAAGTGTGACCTATCTTTGATATAGTTACATTACTCACACGAAAATCTGTCGTCAGGATTCAGTCCTAAGTCATTTCTTTAGTAAGACCTCTCTTTCGAATGTTCACTGTACTCACACATCTTGGAAATGAACCCCGAGTGTAACGTGATGGGTAGTCTACTAGGTATGGTCTCTCTTGGAATGGTCACATGTCTTATACCGTGCTGGAAATCCATGACGGAATTTGAGTCCTAAGTGGTTTATGAAATATGAAACCGTCAAAATATGATATACGAAATACCTTCAAAAGTGTCAATGACGAGTGAGAAATCCACACATTCTTATATATAGGACCTCAATTTGGTGTGTTTACATTATAAACACCCTTCTCAAAATGGTTTGCAGATTCAAGTCTTGTAAGACCTCGTTACGAGTTTACATTACCCTCACCCTTTTAAAAGTGGAACTCAACTTCACAATCTGTTCTGAGGTATCACTTCTCCTCAGAACCTTTACGTGCCCGTTCCCGAAAGACCTCCCAAGTCTCATGTGATCTGAAGTCTTATATACAGAAAGACTCTTTGGTATATTTTCATTACACGTGCGACTTCGAAATTGAGTTTCTAGTTTTGATACCTTGTACTGTCCTATATATACCCCTCGTTTGAAACTGTCCATTACTTATAACACACCAGACAAGGTACTTTATCAGTGTGGTACCCGTATTACTTCACTAAGTACATACAGTCCTTGATGTGATGGCTTAAACCTTTGTACAAATTCTTTTGTTATAAAGGAGTTCTAAGAGGGGGGGGCGGGTTTAAGTATAACTTCTCTTAGGAATATGTTAACATTACTTAAACTGGTAGAAAACACTGTCAAGAATGTCGTCTAGTGTCTTCTCTCTTAAGTAAACTCCTTATTTAGAAGTCAAGAAGTCGTGATTGGATCCTATAATGACGTCTTATTAATTCATACAACTTTGAATTGGTGTACACACTTTTACCGGGTAATAGAAGTCACACACAAATTAATGAACTTAAAAGAACTCTTACAGTGTAATAACAAGAAATAAAGGACTTTCAAAATTTAAGAATATCGAAAGAATCTCTGAAGTAGAGACGTTTCTTTACTCATTCTACTTCCCCGACTGAAGTAATCCACACCAAGTAAATACAGATAGATAGGACCATTTTGTCCCTGTGACTCTATAGTTTAAGCTACCACACACTTAATCCTAGTCGCTCCCTGTCTCTTGGTGCATTTTGGTACTCTACTCAGTCGTACGAGTAGTACAAGTCCCACGGGACATGTGTCCAGTGGCACCAATTTCTTGACTTACGAGATGGTAGACTGGTACGTTTCTCGTCCGACCTGTAACTCCCTGAACCCGAAAAGTACCCTCCCCTCAACTGTCCAATGATCCCTGACTAACACAGCCTCCTTATCATGGTCCCTTTACCACCAGGAAAAGAGGGAATTGATCGTTAACGACAACACACATTTACTAATTACCTTTGAATAAGAACCTTTAACTTCTCTCGTCAAAAGAACTTTTTACAATTAGTTTTCTTGGTCTTTCTCCTACGGGTACATAGACGAAGTAGTAATAATGGACGACGGTAAATGTTACACAGAGAAAATAAGTCTTACATAATATTCAGAACACGAGATTATTTTAAATATAGTAAAATAGGTATTGAGACTTACCTAGTACAAAGAAAGTTGTTGTGTTAAAATTACGTGGAGTCATGAAGTATAGTCTTTGATCGTTACGTGGTTTCTGACAGTTCCAACTTTCTTAGAGAATTCTCAAAGAAACGTACCACTTTAGTTTATCTGTTAAAACCCTAACATATGATTGTTATGTGTGAACTCAATAAGAGAGGTGTGAAACAGGTATCGTCTCGTTAATATCTAAGACCGGGACATTTTGGATGGGGGGCAAACATACACGTGATGTACTATAAAGGGTTACAATAGAAAACACGGGTTTATTTTAAATTTTCATACACGGACTAAATGTACTTCACTTTTATCCTTATTATTTGTACGTTTTTAATCCTTTATTTTTTGAAACCTTTATTCCCATTGTCACTGTACAGAAAACCTCGAACCTCGTAAGACCTTTTTTACCCACGGGACGAAGTATGTAGTTTCACGGTGACCGATAGACAAAATGTATACCGTTATATGCAAAGTCACGATAACAAAGTTTAGTGTGGTGTGATAAACAAAAAAGCTATCAAAAAGGAATCGTATTAAAAAAGACAGGTGTACAACACTGGTTCTAAATTACAAATCAAATGTAAAGAAGGGACTGAATGAGATTGTTTAGGTGGAGTCACCCAACAAAAGTCTAAAATCTTGTACTTTTTACGTGTATGTATTCTGTCACTACCCTGTATCATCCATGGGATATTGATACTTCTGTGTTAAGGAAATCCTGAACTCAATTATGTGCCTTTATAAATGTTTATCACGTATCAACTATTAAAACGACTTTTAAGATTACAGAAGACTTTTGCAATATAAAATATGAGACGAAACAACAAGTGTACACTGTCACGAAGGTCTGTTGTTTCTTTGCTCTTTTTATCTAATGTTAAAAAAAAATTTCATTTAACGGATGACGACGATGACGATTCAGTGAAGTCAGCACAGGCTGAGACACACTGGGGTATCTCTCGGGTGGTCCGAGAGGGCGGGGACCCTAAGAGGTCCGTTCTTGTGACCTCACCTAACGGTAAAGGAAGAGGTTACGTACTTTCATTTTTCACTTTCACTTGAGCGAGTCAGTACAGGCTGAGAATCGCTGCGGTACCTGACGTCGGATGGTCCGAGGAGGTAGGTACCCTAAAAGGTCCGTTCTCATGACCTCACCCCACGGTGACGGAAGAGGCATTTAACGGATTAATGGGAGTTTACCAGTATGTCATTAAACTGTAAGGTAATGTGACCCGAAGGGACCATAGAGTCTGTCACTTAACAGACGGGAGTTACACCCTCTGGACCCAAGCTAAGGACCCAATCCTTCTAGGGGACCTCTTCCTTTACCGTTGGCTGAGGTCATGAGAACGGACCTTTTAAGGTATCTACCTCCTCGGACCATCCGATGGCAGGTACCTAGCGTTTCTCAGCCTGTACTGACTCGTTGAAATGACCGTGACCATGTAACTCCTTTATAACTGTTGATATACAATAATATATCAATATATTGATATTGATGATATATGTTAATATATGATATATTAATATATATTATATATAATAATATGTTCAAAAAGAGTTCATAAACTTCGATACAGTAGTGTTCGTACTTTGTCTTTGTGAAAAATATTTCTTCCCACGTCAAGAGTAATTTCCTCTAAAAAAAGGGAGATTATTAAAAATTTTATATTGACTAAGTTAAGCGAGATACGGACTATGATTGTGTTGTAACACTTGGATGAGATGAGGAAAGTTTAAATTTATTTTCTCGTTTCTGATCAGCCCCACTCCGCCTAAATATGACCCCCCACTCCACCCATACCCATATCCTATGACGACCCAGGGGTCTCCTAAGTCTAGAAAGTTCCCCAGCCCTATTTACTGTTGGCTCCCTGAGTCGGTGTGTACGTACATAGGTAAGAGGGGGGTTGAGGACAGGGTAGCTCCGACGGTGTATTGTACTCGTCTCGAGGGACACGATATGTTAGTCTGCAAGGACAAAACATTTACTCAAGTAACCATAGAAAAGAGTTTAAAGTTTATATACACTACAGATTAGAAACAGAAAGAGACTGAATAAGTGAATCATAACTTTCCAACAACGACTCGGTACTTTCTGAGACCCTAATAACCGTAGGTCTCCTCTCCTTAAGTTAGGCCCCGGTTACTACTCCAAACTAGTGAATCTCGAAAACACATTGTTTCAAAATAATTTCATATTTTCACTGTTTCAAAGACTGTATCTGTAGTCTTCCTCTGTCTTTCTCACGGAGGGAAGATCAGAAATCGCCTTACAATATAATCGATGATCGTCCGACGATTAACCTCTTTCCTTTACAGAGTTTTGAGTCTCTAACCGGGGTCCAGAGAGTGGGTGTTGTACGTAAAACTCTATTGTAACCGTTTCCACTCAACAGGACCCGGTATTTTGCTAACTGTACTTAGAACTTCTGTCCGTCCAAAGATTCGTTTATTTCACAAAGTAACTGTATCTAATCCTCTTGTTAACATACTCATTTTGTATGACCAAACAACTCGGTAATAGACAAGACTCAGAGAAATCGTTTGGCTGAACTTCTCAGATCCCATTCATGTATCAAGTAATTGTATCGAATTATTTTCGTAAAGATATTATTTTAGTTAACCAATCGAGTTCCAAACTCTTTTCAAGTCCACCTTGGTCCATAGCAGTATGGTTGTGTCTTAAAATTCTCTTTGGAGCAAATGTTTTAATTTTAAAACTTATCTCTTCCCTTTTTATAGACTGTCAACATCAAACGAAGGCGGAGGACGGCGAATCTCTTTCTATTTTTTGTAACTGTGAACGTCGGGTATAGGAGGTAAACCCCTGGGGACTGGAAGGACGCACAATGGGAGAGTCATACTAGTAAAGGTCCGGGTAAGTGAAACCACAAATTAAAACAAAAGGGTTGTTACAACTCATAAAGAACCTATTAAGTCAAGTCAAACACAAATGATGAAGTATACACGATTTAGGAGTCATGTAGATGACAACTTTAAAGTACTTCTGAAAGGGGGTCCTCAGAACCGGTTTGATAAAATTCCATTGTGGTGTAGACAGGTGTAGGTACACATGACAGACGTACACCTTGCACCTGTCAAGTGTACGTCGAAAGAAAGAGTCCCGTGTCTTTTGTTGACTGACGAAAAAGTGAAATAATTACTTCTTTCCGAATAAGAGTGGTCGATAAAGAAGTGGTCTCGTGTCGACCATTTTCTCCTCTACTCCCCTATTAAATCAACGTAGTCATACTATCAAATAATGACAGATTAGTATGTGTATTATAGGTCCTACGACACGTTTCTGAAAAAAAGGGTATAGTGGTCTCTTTACCGTTTTACCTTTTATAAAAAGGATCATAACTTCGACGTCTCATCCCGGGACACCGCGAGGGTCCGTGTCTCCGGAAAAACCAAGGGTAAAGAATATCCGTCCTGACGTCAGAAGTACTGGACACTCAAGGTTCCCCGTCTTGTCAACGATTAGTTTGTTCCTACGAGTGCGGCCCAGTTAACACAGGTTTAGAGAACACTGGGTAACCTACGTTTTATCCAACGGTAAAGAAGGAACTCCCCTAGAAGGGCTGGGTCCTTAGCTTGGGTTCAGAGGACATGAACGTCCACCTAAAAAATGGTGGCATGACTAATCCTCTGGTCTGGTGGATTCTGGGACGTGTTTTGAAGTAGAACAGTGGTTGGGGTAGGAAAGTGTTGAAACGTCTCCTTTGTTCTTATGTTCTGACAATGACGGGACTAGGAATCGTATATAGGGATCGCCTGCTATATCGGAGAGGGCTGGGTGGTCCCTCCCCCGGATTTCACAATGGAAAATCGAAGCGTGTATATCTTTCGGTGAGAATGAGGAGGTATTGACAGAGACACAAACATGAAGTTCATAAAGTCAAACCATAAACACGTCTCTCTCGGTTCTCAAACCGCAGAGACCCAAGACCAAGTTGGATCTGGAGACTGAACAACTAAGTCTCCTTACAGAAAGTTGTGCATGACTACAGAGATTCTGCACTGTCCTGGTCTGTGTTGTGTCGGGTTTCCTTGTACGTCCCGGGGAGTGGCTGCAAGATTCCATGTATGTGGCTCCAAGAGTCCGGAAACAACAAAAAAATAATAATAACCCAATTATAAGGATTCCAAGGTAAAAATTTGACAATGTACACATAAATAGAAGAAACTGAAAAGAACCATAATATCGAATACTACTGTCTCAATTTCGAATGAAGTCTAGGACATTAATGCCTTTTTTTCGTTTCTAATTTCTTAACAGGGTGAAGTGAAGGTCCTTTTCCGAATGACGGTTCTCGGTGGGAAGGGGTAATAGTGACTAAACTCTGGGGGTGATCCGGGGGACAAAGGGACCCTTTTTTGGTCTGTGTGGCAGGTGTTTAAGGGTCAGACACGGGATAGTCACTACACGACAACGACAACAAATCAGCGAGTCAGTACTGACTGAGTGACGTTGGAGCACCTACGGTCCGAAGGGACAGAAAGTGGTAGAGGACCTCAAACGAGTTTGAGTGCAGGTAACTCAACCACTACGGTAGATTGACAGAGTAGGAGATAGTAAGGCAAGAGGAGGACGGAAGTTAGAAAGGGTCGGAACTCCAGAAAAGGTTACTCAGGCTATAAACGTAGTACACCGGTTTTATAACCTCAGAGTCGAAGTCGTAGTCAGGAAGGTTACTTATAAGTGCCAACCAGAGGAAAGCCTAAGTGACTAAACAAGAGGAACAAGAGGTTCCCTGAGAGTTTTGAGTAGAGGTCGTGGTCTTAGGTTTTCGTAGTTAAAAAGATACGAGTCGGACAATCCCCTTCGTGTGACTAACTTTGACGGGTGGGACCGGTCCGTGGTATCATTGGTAAACGTACTCAACAAAATACTGTCCTCTAGGACTATTCCTTATGTCTTGATTGTTCGGTGGTGGTTGGGCTTCTCAAGCCCTTTCCAGCTTTCCTCTGTGGCACACAGGCAGGTGAAGGGTCTTAGGGAGAGTGATCGTAGGTAGAACCGACTCGCTACGGTGGTCCTTTCTGAGACTTAATCTTACTAACCGGTTTCTGGTGGGTCTTTGATTAGGGTAGTGGTATTTTGGGCTCTGTCGTTCGATTCGCCGTCTCGTCAAGACCCAAGGGAATGGGACGACGAGAGGTGGACCCACGGGAAAGGGTTATTTTAGAGAACGAAACAGTCGTGCACACAGAGGAGCCTGTTAAGTAAGGGCTCACAATCTGTTCTCGGGTCAAAGTCCGGGACCTTCCCCAGGGGAAAGGACGTTGTTCGGAAGACATACCTGGTTGAGAGTGTAGTGTAAAAATTAGTGTAGGGATCGATTGATGACCTTTTTGGTATCAAACAGATATCCCTGGAAACAACCGTTGCACTAAGGAAACGAAAAATTATGTGGTAGATCAAGATAGTATTGAAAGGAAGGTTCCTCGTCTACACAAAAATAAAGGACCGACGTCAGGGGAAATCGTCACTAATGTCATAACTTAACAAGGGAGGAGGGCGGCGCGGCCCTGCGGGGCGGGACGGGGAGGCGCGGCGCTCCAAGGCGGAGTGGAAAGTTTCCGGGACACGACCAGGCCGAAGAGGGGCCGAAGAGGGGTGGTGGTTGGGGGACTGCCGGTCCTGGGCGGACGTCCGGCCAGTCGATAAACAGACGCGCACGCGCATTGCACTGGGTGCGCCTTCGCCTCTCGACGCTCACCTCCAGGGTCGCGTCGCACTCAAAGACAGAAACTCAGTTTGGACGGAGAGCGTTAGAGGAAAAGAAACATGGGGTCCAGACTCCCAGCGATGACTGAGATTTAGGGGCGAGGGCGGGGTGGTGGGGGTCGTTTAAGTCTGCAGAGGAATTCGCCACTTCCCCGCGGACGGAAAACCAAATTTCAGACGTAACTTCGGGCAAGGACGAAAACCTTGTGACTTTGGAACGCAAAGCGTGAAAAAGACCGAATTTTGGCAAATGACTGGAGTGCCTGGGGAGACGGGAAAGACGTGGTGTATGTTAAGATAATCCGCTCCACCAAATAAGCGAGGTGCAAGAAGTCGGAGAGGAAGAGCCGGGACCTCCGGAGCGGCCGGGGGGCGGGGGCCTCCCCGTCGCAAGAGAGGGGCCAGGACCCTAAGACCCCTCGGACGGGGCGCGACTCTGGGGGAGGGAGGGTCGGCAGACAGGAGTGCAGAGGAGACCGGCCAGGAAGACGGGAAGTCTCACTGGAAAGGGGACTAGGGAACACACTCCACCACTGGACTCGGTACCACTTCGGGTACCAAGAATCCGGGGTTTATGGTGGGCGACCTCAAACCGAGAACGCCCTCCCGGAAAGAATAAGTCAGAGGATGGGACATTTATCACCCGCCTTCCGCCCTAGTCCTCTTCGTCTCTGTCGCTGAGGATCCCTTTACCTTTTAACTCTTTTCGGACACCCTGTTCTCTACCGTCACTTCTCCTAACACTCCTTGAACCTTCTCTGTCGAAGTACTTTCTCTTACTCGGAACTTCCCTCGCCCACGCCTTTCCTCTCTTTAAGTCTCGTTTCGTCCCAGAGGCCTCTCAATTCCCACTCGTTGTGTCCCTCCACACCAACAAGTAAGGCTGGGAAACGCTGGGGACATAGAGGGTCAAAAGAGTTTAGGTACAGACAACTCAGGTCCCTACCATAGAGTGGTAAAGTAGGAGACGGCGGGGGAAGTTCCCTCTCCCACATTTAGTCCCCAGGGTTTCTCCCGCTGTCACCTCTCCGTGTCTGTCGCGCGTTTCCCCTATGTTCTCAACCCTGGAACCGAATGTCTCGTTGTTATAGGACCACCCTCTCTTTCCCCTGAGGATCACTAAACTCCTCGACTCTTTTTTTCGCTCGGCTTTCCTTCGTATCGGTGAACCTTCACGGTCTCTCAACCGTCCTTCCCGCCCGTCTCTACCTCCTTCTTTCCGTCTTTATGACCCTCTAACTCCTAGTGGTCCCTCCAACTCTCTTTCGTTGAACTTCCACTTGTCTACCGTCTCTCCGCCCTATCCTCGGTCCCTTCTTCATCTCTCCTCCTGTCCGTGTCGTCCTCTCGTCTCTTTGCCTGTACATCTTTCTTCATCCCTTTGTCTAGTTGGTTTACCTCACCTTTGTCTCATCTCACGACTCAGTCAACCCATTCTTAATAACAGAACGAAGAAAGTTAAGATGTCTATTCTGTCTCTTAACGTTTTGAAGACAGACACTCCGTACACATAAAACATTAATAAACATAATTTTCTCGTACGTATACTCTCGGCCAACTCCAGCGTCCACACCCAGTGGGGGAAGGGATAAGGACCACTCCTCATCTCCAATATGCTCTCTTCTTTACCCCGTTCTGAGAATGATGTACTACGGAAAAGTTCCTTGAAATTTCTACAAGAAACACTACCAAAATGAAAACCGAAAGACGAAAGAAATGTAAATTAATAAAAATATCGAACCCTATTTCTAAACAAGCAAGTTATCGCTGAAAGAATATTTGTTAATACCTCGAAACGGAGTGAACCCTGTTGAACCTACTTACATCTCTTATAGTACCACTCACTTAATTCTGTCCCTTTCTGACCATAATATGCAGGAAGGTAATATATCTTACATTTTTTTTACTTTGAGTAACCCATCCTACCACCAAGAGACCCCGATCCTCCACCCCTTCTGCCCCTCTACAACCAGTTTCCCATGTCTGAAACTCAACACTTTACTCACGTAGGACCCCTCCACACACGTCGTACGACTGGTATCAATTAGGACAAGACAATGACGTACGACCCTTAAGCAGTTCTCATGTAACAGGCACAACAGTGGTGTATGTCTTGTACCCTGAAACCTGCACTACCTACACAACGAATCACCAAACACTATTTATAAAGTACCACATGTGCACAGTGTCCCACATACCATATACATATGTATTGGGAAAGTAATCAGCCAAGAGGGGGTAGTCTGTGTGTGGAGGGGGTAGTCTGCGCGAGGAGTCCAAGAGCACACCCAGGAGCGGGGTCCTTACACGTGTCTCGGCGTCTACTAAGGCTAGACCTAGGACGTAACTCGTGGTCCCGAGAATCGGAGGTGAAGACTTTGAGTCTGGTGTGGGACCCTCTCCCCTCCGCGAGACGAGAGTCACCCCGACCTGGTCCCGGACGACACACTGGACTTCCCGTAGTACCCCAGTAGTCTCCACCGGGGACGACGACACACGTACTAAGGAGTGGTCGTCCCCTCACACTAGGCTCCCTTTCACACCCTTTCAGGGCACAACCAGAGACACGCCTTCAACGGACAGGACTCCGGGAGGACTCTGTCACCCGTGTCTCCTGACAGACAATGGGTACCACCCCCGAAGGGACACACACACACCAACCCCGAGTCCTTCCCCTAAACAACTGAGATTTGTAATTTATCGTACAAAAGGTGGAAGAACTATGGGGTACTTCTGAGCACAATGAACTCCTTCGGGTCTTCTCCTCCTTCTCCTTTCTTATCCTCAGTCCGTACCGAGAAAGAGTCCATTCCAGTATAAGAGTCACCTAAGATCAGACAGGAAGGACTTTACGGGAAGAGACCTGAGCGATTAGCACAGACTGAGACTTCACAGGACAGACTCATGTCATGTACGTGTGAGTGGGTCCCGGAAGGGAGACCCAGACATCAGAGGTGAATCGAGGGCAAAGGGGTACTGGGCCACTGGACTGGGAACACTCCTCCGAGCGGACCCACCGCAGGACCCGTCCCGAAGTGTGGGTGTCCAACCTCTACCCCAAAGTCACGACAACCCGTCGTCCCTAACGAATCCCGGGTAGAGCTAAGGGACAGACGGGAGACAGTTGTCCCCTATTCCTTCGACGTGTGATCTACATTCCATAATTGTACGTGTCATGGACGATTTTAGACCTTTTCTCCGGTTATTGCCCTTTAGTCTAGACTTAAAAAATCCTGTAAATTTTGATTTACTCCTGGAAGAACTTGTCCAGATCTCTCACAAAGTAATGTCGCAGATGAAATTTGATACTTTATATCAAACGATTAATAAAAAAGAAGAAAAAACCGGTATACTACATCCCAGAATCAAGGGACTCCTCCGTAATTTGGACTTTGGGTCACCACCTTCACACCCTAGAATTGGTCACTTGACTACCCCTTAAGGGGGTTGAAAGGATTAGAAGTGCGTTATAAACCAGTACCTCATTTTTCTATTTGTAACCTAAAACAATTATTGATGTAGGGAATGTAATGATAAAAAAAATTATATAAAATTTTTATGTATAACCGACATGACTAGAAGTAACGTCGTCACCGAAAATAGATCAAGACCACACACTACCGGTGAAAAACCAACGTCACATACGCAGAGAGTAATGCCACCGAAAAGAATAGAACGTTGGGTCTGACATCTCGTACGACCGGAGTCATTAACGTGGACGACCCGAGATGTCGAGAACGAGTCTTTAACTCCGAGTACCCGAATCAACGGGGAGTCGTACACCCTAGAATGGCCTAGTCCACGGTCAGTATAATAAAAAATTTAGACATATAATAAAAGACACACAAAAAAAAAAAAAAAAACTCGATCATATTCTATTATAACTCCTGAAGGGACCACCATGTTACCGATTCTTACACGGACGGTTATATCCCTTGTGCCCAAGGTAGGGTCCAGGTCCTTCTACGGAGTCTCGTTGATTCTGGTACGCGGTGTTGACGACTCGGACACGAGATCTCGGACCCTCGGCATTGAGGACTTCGGGCGTGTGAGATCTCGTACACGAGTTTTTGTCCTCTTCGGTGACGTTACTCTACAGGCCCGTAACGTCGGCATACATGTCTTTCGCACGAGTGTCGTTGTTTCTGGGTCGTTTTGGTTTTAGTTAATCGAAATTTTTTCTGTCTCTTACGACTGTTTAATGACTTCACGTTAACTAAGGAAAAATTACAGGGTTTCTACGACTTTATGTGTATGTATTTTCTTCTGTTCTCATAGTAGGGACTTACACAGTTTTCCGTAGAAAGACCTCTTCCCTTACCGGTGGGTGAGGTCATAAGAACGGACTTTTAGGGTACTTGTCTCCTCGTACCACCCGATGGTATTCCAGTGTTTCTCAGACTGTACTGACTCATAGATTTGTTGTTGTTGGAGGTGTGTGTCGTCTCACTCGAGACTTTTTGTTTAGATTTGGAGACTAAATGGAGGACGTCTAAGAAGTCACTGAAGGTCCATGAAAACCTTATTTCAGGATTTAGGTTTCTGGAACATCTTTCGTCGGAGATGGACCGTAGTGGGGAGAAAAACGGGACACAGGGTCAGTCTGACTGACCGAAAGACAAGTGATTTATAGAAGGACGGAGTCTCGGTCGTGAGTCCGACATGAGGGACCAACGTAGTGAGAAGGTGAAGGGTGGAACGGTTAGGTCCACAAAGAAGGAGTGCCTATGGAAGAGACTAAATAGCTACATCCAGTTCTGAAAGACAATTTTTTTGTCCGTGGTCCGGACAAAGTCTCGTGCACATTGTTGTCACTACAATTTTAATACCTACATTAACCGGTCGACCGACGATCTACCATTCGAGGTAGTGCAAGTGACGATATAAGGGTGAAACCCCGGGTCTCAAGTGAGAGTCATTTAAAACTAACTTTCTTTTCTCATTTCTGTTGAGAAGGAACAAAGTTGGTCAACACACAAATACACACGGACACACTCACGTACCTAGACATTAAGGTACCAAAATAATGTTTTGTAGTAGAGTATTTATGCAAACTACGAAACATCGTCAACTTTAACATAGAATTCACAAAAGGTACCGGAATTCAAAAAAGATGGAGTCGTGTACTCACTACCTTTATCACCATTCTAATAACTGGAACACACCTAACCACCCCTCTCCCCCACTGGGATATATCATTGGTAAATAGACTATCAGTACAGACGGAGAAACACTGGGTCATCTGGTATCGGGAAGTTCGAGGAGACAGGGACTTTAAGAGGTCCGTTCTTATGTCCTCACCTAACGTTACGGGAGGAGTCCCCCTAGAAGGGGTACGTCTATAGTCGGGGTACAGTGGAAGTAACGTCCGCCTAAAAAATGACGGTTCGGAGGCCCCTTCGGGTCTATAGATGTATAATATGACATATAATATGACAAGGAACCGTAAGTCTTCCTCCATTTATCATTTAATTAAACACTTATAAAAAGACAGATATTACAGGTATTAAAGAACCGACTGTTTTCTAGACCCTAAGATGTGGAAGTAACGAGAAGTCGAAAGAACTTGATGAAAGTCCATAAGAGTCTTTTGAGAGACACCTACGTGAAAGGAGGAGACCATGAATTGAGTAACTAAGGAATCCAAGTCAACAGAGAGGGTTGGTAGACTGGAGTCCACGACAACGGTGTTAAGAATTGACAAACTAGACTCGTCAAGGAATCTTACTATTTCAAAAGAGGGGTCATTCTACCTGTGTCTAGAAAGAGATTACACGACAATACAACTACTATTCAAGTAGACACATTTCAGAAATGTCATTACGAATCACACATCCTTCACAACTATGTGGACAGTAGTCACACTACTACAGTATTAGTAGGGGTAGTGTCACACACAAGAAAATTTCGGTGACACCTGAAACAACAGACTTCTGTGGTCAGAACGATATTGAGTGTCTCTATCACTTATAGTGAATGACACATCTCACATTGTTAAGACGTATCTGTTGAGTGATTAACTTAAAATAAACATATAAGAAGTACACAACAGGTGTGTTCACTGTTTAAATATAACTAACCTTCTACAGTATCAGAATATTTTGTTGGACCTTTAATCTCTGGGTGTCAAACAAGGTTTGTCGAAAATTACCTAGATGGTCTTATAATGTAATGGACTTAACTAGGAATAGGGAGAGTGGAAAAGAGTAAAGTACACTTTTATTCTTAGGAGGAGTCACGGACAATCACTTTACACGAAAGTAAAGTCTGTGTCAACTGGTAGTTCCTACACCTGTAGTCCAAGTGAGGTCTCCTCACCCTTACGGACCTGGGACGAGTCTCCCGGAACATGACCCTGCACTACCACCTCCGGATGTCCTTGGACGAGAGACACCCACTCCTAGCGAAGGGACACTTCAACCTTAAACCACACCTCCATAGAGACGTAAAAGGGAGACACAGAGAACCCTCGGGGACAAAACGAACTGACTCAAGTATCGGGACAACTAAGTCTGAAGTTTTTAAAACACTGACCGTAGTCTACAAATTCGAGTACGAAAGAAGTCCACTAGACGCGTGACACACTATGTGTTCAAAGAGGTGTCGAACTCATAAATATTTCGACTAAAGGTTGAAACTTTTTAGGTTAGGGGCAAAAGAGGGGGACACAAGAACCGAGTCACCAAGGACCTCTCCTCGATCTACGCACCCGCGGACACACGAGTCAGCCACGTCAGCACGGACTGAGACGCTGGGTCACCTGGCATCGGGAGGTCGAGGAGACAGGTACCGTAAGAGGACCGTTCTCATGACCTCATCCAAGGGTGCGGGAGCAGGTCCCCCGAGAAGGGAGAGTCCCCAGCTTGGGTGCAGAGAACGCACCGTCCACCTATGAAATGAAATGGAAACACGGGGCCCCTTCGGGTCCATAGACACATAATATGACACATAATATGACGAAGGACACGTAAGTCTTCCTACGGCTATCATTTAATTAAAGACTTATAAAAAGACAGACAGACATTACAGGTAGTGAAGAACCGACTGTTTTCTCCACCCTAAGATGTGGACCGTTACGTCCTCCGTGTCCCCAGATCCAGGAGAGATTTCGTCCGGAGACTCGAACGAAGATTGGACCGACCTGTGACGGGACTGACACTCACGGGACTGACGGACGACACTCACGTTCAGAATGTCGTGATCTCTATTCTATCCCCTGTTTATAACTCTAACAGCTCGGGAAACCCCCCGGGACCGGATGAGTCGGTGTCCGAATCGTTATAACATTCAAAACATTCTGTTTATTTATCGTAATTATACGTTGGTCTCGACGATAAACGAGTGTCCAAGGACTACTATAGTCAACCGTAGGACCCTAATATTTACCCTTGGGTTTTGACGTTAGAAACTTCAGAGTGGGTACTGACATTGTCCGACGGACCCTAGAAAAGAAGTGAACCAGAAGTCAACACGACATGGCGCCCTGAAGGGTCGCGAAAAACTCAGACCTACAACCAGTCTTGGGCTAAACCACTGCATAGAAGACGACAAAGATGAAGAGAAACGAAAATAACAATCGTATAACTTTCAATCGATCTATTAAGATATTATTCTTAAACACAATAAATAAAGATGTCTTACTCACCGAATAAAACAATTGTTTAGAAACTTGGACTCTGCTTTCACTGTTGAAGACGTTTTGAAATTAACCGGGACACTCGTCATAAACACTCTGTTTTACGGTGAGACATTCTTCTTTCTCCAATTCCAACTACTTCAAAAATAAGGGATTAAGTTTCTAAGTGGAAAGATGATCAATCGATTATGTGTCCTGCAGAAGTGACCTACCACACTCTTAACCTTGGAATTTAATTTCTCCCGACATGGGAATCTTCAATGACTTACAAACACTAAGAGTGAGTAACTCTTTCCTATTCTGAGACTAAACGACCTACTCTCCGACTTAGGAAGAGAGAGGATGGTATTTTACTTTCACTTTCAGTGAGTCAGCACAACCTGAGGAACGCTGGGGTACCTGATATCTCAGGTACCTTAAGAGGTCCGGTCTTATGACCTCACTCAGCGGAAAGGGAAGAGGTACCCTAGAAGGGTTGGGTCCTTAGTCTGGGTCTGAAGGTTTAACGTCCTCCTAAGAAATGGTCGACTCGGAGACAACAGGGGAAGAGGAGGATGGAAGTTAGAAAGGGTCGTAGTCCCAGAAAAGGTCACTCAGTCAACAAACGTAGTCCACCGGTTTCATAACCTTAAAGTCGAAGCCGTATTCAATATTCCCGATGAGAGATCAACATACACACCCGGGGAGTACGGTCACCAAAGAGAAAAACACCATACACCCGAGACACGCACACGAGTCATCAACACTTAGGGCTTGAACTCTCATGTCCTAGAAGTCGACCCCGGGTGTCCGAATCAACGAGGCTCCGTACACCCTCGAAGGACCTAGCCCACACACGGGACGTAGTCGTCCGTCTAAGAAATGGAGACTCGGTGTCCCTCCGGGGTTTTGAACAAGGAAATGTACATAGAACCTCGGTTACTTGATTCATTTAATTCCAATGACATATCTTACCGTTAACGTTATAACTTACCGGAAATAAATTCGTCTCTTACAAAGTAAATAATTAAGAAACAATAAATTTCTACTGTCAGAAATACAAAATGTGTCATATTGACTGTACTTTATGAAGATCAATATTTTACGGACATACAGATAGATGACTATCTAAATATCCTCCATAAATCTTTTCACAAGAAAGAAAAAAATATATATATTAATCCCTTAATGGACTGTAAGGTCACCTATCCTAAGTCGTGAAAGTTACGTCACTAAAACCCAAATTAGGTACCAGTCCTTTGATTCTAGAGTATTCGGGGTACTACACCCCCCCGTCCCTCTGTCAAAATTGTTCAAGAAATAAAAGTAATGTGTCATATAATCTTATGAAGAAAACCTAATAAATGGTAATGTGACACAAAGGAGAGACTAGGAACGAATGAATCAGGTCAGACTGAGAAACACTAGAGTACCTGATATCGGGAGGTTAGAGGGACAGGTACCTAAAAATGACAAAAAAGAGGAGTTAATACTCTGTCTTCACCTAAATGATGGTTCATCTTACTCGAAACTCCAGTACCACCCTTTTATGGAAAAAGAAACTCTGGACTGTACTCAAACGTATTTCACTTACAAAAGGACTAAGACAGAAACTTTGAACCGATGGGATTTTAATTAAACTTAAGATACACTAAGGACAAAAAAAAAAAAAATTTCTTAAGATAAGGAAATCACAAGGAATATAAAAATTCAAGTAGTAACCCTTCTAATTATTAAGACAAGTCCTACCCATACTGAAAACTATATTATAGTACACGAGTTGTACTTTTTTAAATAAATACTTGACATTAATTATCCGATGGATACCAAGAAATATAGAACATCCAAACAGAGTATATGTATACTGGTTCTTTAATGTTCGTTTTCCTTTGTCACCTTTTCCTCTTTAAAACGTTTCTCACTACAAACCTTCTCGACTTTGGATACTTTGGTCTCTAAAAAAGGAGTCCTTCTATGTCCTTTGACACGCACCAAAACTCTCAGACACCTGTCGACGACTTTCTTTACCGTTTCCTTACAGACATAGGGTATTGTCTTTGGAGTGACCACCTTCTCTAGTAGTCTCGTCTTTACTACATCCTCTATTCGGACAACTTTACGTGTCTAGTTCGAAAGTACTACTTAACGTCTACGAAGTCAGACTTCCCTGTCAAAGACTTACATCAGTCCAACACTGTTTATAGTTGTCATCATGGAGTCCAAACGGTGGAGTCTCTTGAGCATCACAGGTATTTCCGTCAAGAGTATTTGTACTCTCACGACAATACGTAGGGAGCCTTGACCGTGGTGTGGTCCTTAGTGTGTTCTTTTTTAGAATGTTTACATTACTCACATTATATTACAAAGAAGTCCTGAGTCTTGAGTGATCTATAGTTTCTTAGGTATGTCCTTCTTTTGGTATATTTCCACTACACACACCGTTCCGGGAATTACTATTACACTCGGAACGTCAAGTAGTCTCTTTAGTATAACCTCTCTTCGGTATATGTACACTACACACACCTTTCCGGAAATGAATGTTTTTTGCGGTGCGTGAAGTAGTCTGGGAAGTATGACCTCTCTTTGGTATATTTACACTACATACACCGACACCGAAATGACCTTTCTCTGTAGAACCTTGAGTAACCTCTTAAGTATGACTTCTCTTTAGAATGTTTACATTATCGACACTGTTTACAAAAAAATGTGACAGTAGGAATTTATATGTAGTCCGTCAAGTATGTCCACTCTTTCGTACATTTACATTAAATACACCGTTTTATAAGTCAAGGTCCCCATTGAAACGACAAGTAGTCTCTTGAGTATGACCTCTCTTTGGTATATTTACACTATACACACCTTTCCGGAAATGAGCGTTCCTTTCGGTACGTGAAGTAGTCTAGGAAGTATGACCTCTCTTTGGTATATTTACACTTCATACACCGGCACCGATATGAGCTTCGTGTGTAGAACGTTAAGTAGTCTCCCAAGTATGACCTCTCTTTGGTATATTTACACTGCATACACCGTTCCGGAAATAACATTTACCTTCGGAATATAGAGTAGTCTTTCATGTATGGTTTCTCTTTGGTATATTCACACTACATACACCTTTCCGGAAATCACATTTACCTTCGGAATGTAGAGTAGCCTTATAAGTATGACCTCTCTTTGGTATATTTACACTATATACACCATTCCGGAAATCACATTTACCTTCTGAATTTAGAGTAGCCTTATAAGTATGACCTCTCTTTGGTATACTTACACTACATACACCATTCCGGAAATGATATTTACCTTCGGAATATAAAGTAGTCTTTTAAGTAAGACCTCTCTTTGGAATATTTACACTACATACACCGTTCCGGAAATCAAAGTTACGTTCGGAACGTCAAGTAGCTTCTTAAGTATGACCTCTCTTTGGTATATTCACACAACACACACCTTTCCGGAAATCTGTTTGACGTAGGAAACGTCAAGTAGTTTCTTAAGTAAGACCTCTCTCTGACTCTCCCATTGTACGTCCTTCCTGTCCCCGGAGGTTTTCTCCTTTATCCGACGTTCACAGAGAATTTTAAGATACAACGATACTACTGTGGACCAAGGTGGACTTGAATTGAAAAGAGATTGGAACTCGATTTGGAGCTCGTAAAAAGAATACCTTTACAAAAAGAATTCGATACAATTACTTTGATACATAAACGAAACCTTAACCGGAAAGAAGTTTTACTAAGGAGGATTCTGATAGTAGTTTGGTACACGACTACTATCGAGTTGTTTTGTCATAAGCATAGTCAACAAAATACCGACCCCCTACTGTGTGGAGAACGGGAGGATAGAGTTTCTACGTATAATACTCTCTCCCCGGACGACTTTGAGGGAGTCGGAACTCCACAGAGAGAATAGACTACTTATTGAAAGATTGGCTGTATTTTGTCGAACGATTTTGATCGTCGCCCCCCGTGAGAGGTAGGGGGAAGACTACAGATACAGTCTTCGAAAGAGACAGGGAAAAAGTGAAATTATCTTGAGACGATGTGTTTTCGAGAACTAACTAGTTTGGACCAGGAACCAGGGTTTCGATTAGAAGTCTCTAGTGCTTAGGGTGTGATAAGTACTATTCAATAGTTTTGGAATGTTTACATTCTTAACACTGTTTCCAAAATCACGCGTCAGTCGGAATTGAGTGGTAGTCCGTCAAGTAGGTCCTCTCTTTCGTATTTTTACCCTGCATACCGACCACGAACTTTACTGGTAGCATCCTTCGTAGTTTATTAAGTGTCATCTCTTTTTACAATGTTTACCTTATTGACTCTTTATCACGTTTAAATTACTCACACCGTTTCTGAAATCAATCTCAAGTCCGGAATATTAAGTAGTCTCATAAGTATGACATATCTTTCGTATGTTTACTTTACTTACACCGTTTCGAAGATAAAGTACAGGTCGGAATTGACTGGTAATCCGTCAAGTATGTCCTTTCTTTGACTTCTCCTTTTCAATTTTAAAATGGAGGAAGAGGAAGACGGAGACATTGAGTCGAACGAAGAACGTTTCAGATTTAGTACATCCAGAGTCTTTCACCTCTGAGTGTTATGATCATTGACCTCGAATAGGGTAAGTGGGAACAGGACGAGAAACGTTAGTGGGATCGGGGACGTTTGGGCGAATTAGTACGGACAGGTACATCTTTTTGAGATTGGGGGAACAAGTCCCGAGTCTCGAACCTCACAATTGAGGAGACCCGGGTCGTCGTATTATTTGGACTCAAGAGGTTGGGAGGTTCACACCACGAACCAAAGAGTTCATGACCAAACACGTCGTAAAGATCTCCGGGGTCGATCTAAGGTGGGTGTGATCGGGGGGAACTCAACGACCTGACCACTGAACCGACCCAGTCTCGTCTCCTCGGGGTTCAGTTTACTCCTCCACGTGGTGGAGTACCATAAGGTCCAAGAGAAAACCTGGCCGTAAGACTGAACTCTGTCGGTTTGGGGTTGGCCTGAGTGGTCCTTACTGGTGTCCCATTCCATTCCGGTGTCTCGGTCAGGGGTCAGTCCTCTAGGATGGACTTACCCATCTTCTCCTCTGACTAGTGGAGGAACCTTTCCCTCGTAGTCTATCCCTCTGGACCCCTGAACCCTTTTCCCTGTATAACATTATTTGACTCACTAACGCATACGTACTAACGACTGACTTCCTTCACTTTCACTCGAGGTGTCGTGAGTTTGATGCCTCGGAGTCTTCCAGGTTTTGGACACCAAGGTACTACTGGAGTATACCGACTTTCCACCACGGTCAGAGACCCCCTAAACTAAGGAGGGACACTCCGACCCACAATCAATATTTTCCACAATATCCAGATGTATCTTGGCAAGTTGAAGTCGAAGAAGTCGCAATGACCAACCCCGTATCTGAACCTAATGGTACTATGACTTACCAAACGGAACCTTTGCTTGTCTCTAGTAAGACAGCGAAAACTCTAACGTAGGTTCATGACGTAAAACTTGAGAAAACAACTGGTACTACCGATGAGGTAAAGAAGACTCCCTAAGGACGGGCGTCATCATCTATATTACCAGTAACTCAATTTAAGTGGGTAAGGTCAGGTAAAATCAATCGACTAAGGATCCTACAGTTGCAAGTGAAAACGGTAGAGGACAAACTGGCGAAGGTTAAACGGAACTAAGTACCTGGACTGTAAGGTCCAAGGATACGTTATAATGAGAGAAATGTCGTAGCCTGGAACGAAGATAGTGGTCAGTGTAAGTGTTGACCCATAACAAAAACGAAATCGAGTCAGGGAAGTAAGAAAGACCTCAATAAAGAGGTGACTAGAGGTCGTCGTATAACCCGTGGGTGACTGGACCCCTCAAGGAGAAAGTCATAGGATAGTAAAACGGAAAAGTATGACAAGTACCCCAAGAGTTTCGTTCTTATGGTTTCACCAAACGGTAAGGGAAGAGGTCACCTGGTGTGACACAGTCTGAAAAGATGGTACGGGTGGGCAGAACCCACCGGGGTGTCCCGTACCGAATCAAAGTAACTCAATCTGTTCCGACACCAGGATCACACTAATGTAACTGATCAAAAGACACTAATACCAAAGCCGCACAAACGGGAGAACGTTGTGGATGGTAGAATGAACCCAAAGAGAATGGAACCTGTACCCCATAGAGGAGTGGCGGCGGGGAGGGCTGGAACTTGCACCTTATCGAGGAGATCCGGGAGGTCGCGGGAGGATCGGTGGCGAGGAACCCCAATGAGGAGGACCGGCGGTGGGGACCGGAACCCACACCCCGTCGAGGAGGGTCGACGGCGGGGGCCGGAGTCCACCCCCATTGAGGAGAGTCGACAAGGACGGAACAGAGTCCGACCGTGAGAGCCGGTGGCACGGACTCGAGCCTTCCCATTATTTTGTTCGTTTGAACAGGTCTTCCTAGGGTCTGCTAGGGGGTTCTACTTTCCAACAACTTAGTGCTACGGCCCTGAGCCGGGGGCCTCCTCTTCTTAAGTTAGGTCCCGGTCTCTGCTCCGAACTTGCAAGTCTCGAAAACACATTATTTCAAAATAATTTCATATTTCCTCTATCTCTTTCAAAGAGTGTATCCGTAGTCTTCCCCCGTCTTTCTGATTATCTCAAAACGGTTCTTTTACGTGACCAGTATCGTTTGTGGGAGAAGGTTGTTGTGTTCTCTTCTGAGATGTGTACCTGTAGTGGTCTACCAGTTGTAGTTTTAGTCTAATATAAGAAACGTCGGTCTCTACCTCTTCGAGATATGTCAGTTGTTTTTGTTCTGGTCCTCGACTGACACCGAGTCTAGTACTTGAGGAATAATGGTTTAAGTCTGAATTTAACTTCTTTCATCACTTTTGGTGACCTGGTAAGTCCATACAAGTCAAGTCAAGTCAGTGAGTCAGGACAGGCTGAGAAACGCTGGTGTACTTAGCGTCGTGTGGTCCGGAGGGACAGGTAGTTGTTGAGGACCTCTAGTGAGTCTGAGTACAGGTAGCTCAGTCACTACGGTAGGTCGGTAGAGTAGGAGACAGCAGGGGAAGAAGAAGACGGGGGTTAGGAAGGGTTACAGTCTCAGAAAAGGTTACTCAGTTGAGAAGTGTACTCCCCCGGTTTCATGACCTCGAAGTCGAAACCGTAGTAAGGAAGGTTTCTTTAGAGTCCCGACTAGAGGAAGGGTTACCTAACCAACCTAGAGAAACGTCAGGTTCCCTGAGAGTTCTCAGAAGAGGTTGTGGTGTCAAGTTTTGGTCGTTAAGAAGCCGTGAGTCGGAAGGAATGTCAGGTTGAGAGTGTAGGTATGTACTGGTGACCTTTTTGGTATCGGAACTGGTCTACCTGGAATCAGCCGTTTCATTACAGAGACGAAAACTTATATGGTAGATCCAACCAGTATTGAAAAGAAGGTTCCTCATTCGCAGAAAATTAAAGTACCGAAGTCAGTGGTAGACGTCACTAAAACCTCGGGGGGTTTTATTTTAGACTGTGACAAAGGGGTAGATAAAGGGTACTTCACTACCCTGGCCTACGGTAGTAGAAGCAAAAGACTTACAACGCGAAATCTGGTTGAAAAAGTGAGAGGTGAAAGTGAAAGTAGTTCTCCGAAAAATCAAGGAGAAGTGAAAGACGGTATTCCCACCACAGTAGATGTATAGACTCCAATAACTATAAAGAGGACCGTTAGAACTAAGGTCGAACACAAAGAAGGTCAGGTCGCAAAAGTGAGACGTGTCTTCAATTTATTCGTCCCACTGTTATATGTCGGAACTACATGAGGAAAAGGATAAACCTTGGTCAGACAACAAGGTACAGGTCAAGATTGACGACGAAGGACTGGACGTATGTCTAAAGAGTTCTCCGTCCAGAGGTGTCAATTAACACTATGTGTGTCAGTTTCCGAAACCGTATCAGTTATTTCGTCTTTATCTACAAAAAGACCTTGAGAGAAGGAAAAAGGCACTAGGTCGACTACAACCGTTAAACTAGAGACCAAGGAGACGGAAAAGATTTTGGTCGAACTTGTAGTCCTTCAAGTGCCAAGTGTATAACAACTTCGGACCGAACCTCTTAAAACTCGTAATGAAATGATCGTACACTCTACTCACGTTAACACGCCATCAAGCTCGTAAGAAACCGTAACGGAAAGAAACCTTGACATTACTTTTGTGGAAAAGGTCAGGACACCGGTGACGACTCAAAAGGTTTGAACGACCGTATAACTCACGTCGTGAAAGTGTCGTAGTAGAAAGTCCTAAACTTTGTCGAGTCGACCTTACGGTAGTGGAGGTGATCGAAACAATCATCACTACGAAAGGTTCCGGGTGGACTGAAGTGAAAGGTTCTACAGACCGAGATCGACTCACTAGTGTTGTAGTACTAATAGAGCCAGCACTTCTAGAAAAAACATCTCAAGAAGATACATAAGAACGGTGAAGAAGAATTATAGAAGAAGAAGACAATCCAGGCCTAGTAAAGACAGGAAATAGCTCGGGTAGAAACGTACTTTACAGGGGAACCATAGAGATTAAAAGAACTTCTCTAGAGATCAGTAAGGGTAAGACAAGAAAAGGAGATAAAGAAACGTGACTAGAGACTTCTTCCGAAAGAATAGAGAAGAACCATAAGAAACCTTGAGACGTAAGTCTACGAATATAGAAAGGAAAAGAGGAAACGAAAAGCGGAGAGAAGAAAAGTGTCGATAACATTCCGGAGGGGTCTGTTGGTAAAACTAATAAAACGTAAAGAAAAGGTACCCTTACCAGAACTAGGAACATGTTACAGTGCTTGGAGTAAGGTATCAAGTAGTCCGTGAGATAGATAGTCTAGATCCGGGAATTTAGATGAAGAGCGAAGGTTACATATTAGTATTCCCTAAACTAAATCCAGTATGGACTTACCAGATCAACAAAAGTGATGAAAGAACTTAAATTCAGATTTATACCATTATTCCTCAAGTACTAGACTCGGTATCAGTCGAGGACCAGAACAAAAACAACTGACATATCTCGAAGAGGTATAAACCGACGTTTCTTATATTAGTTAGACTAAAACTAACTGGTAGACAACTACAGATACACAGCTCTCAGAAGAGAACGCAATAACCTTCTCCCACAAACGATACTGGTCACGTGAAAGAACCGTTTTGAGAAAATCAGAAACGGGACGAAGTAAGGTATAAGATTCCGGTTTAAACGGACAAGGAGGTCCACAAAGAACTGAAGGATGAAAACGTAAGGTCAGGGGATATTACTTTTCCTGTAGAAAAAACCCACAATAAAGATTTTCCAGAACATCCAGAAGTATTTTGGCAAGTTGAAGTCGAAGAAGTCGCAATGACTAACCCCGTATCTGAACCTATTGAGACTATAACTTACCAAACGGAACCTCTGATTGTCTCTAGTAAGACAGTAAAAACTCTAACGTAGGTCCATGACGAAAAGTCTGAGAACAACTGGTACTACCGATGAGGTAAAGAAGACTCCCTAAGGAGGGACGTCATCATCTATATTACCAGTAGACTCAACTTAAGTGGGTAGGTCAGGTAAAATCAAGTGACTAATGATCTTACACCTGCAAGTGAGAACGGTAGAGAACAAACTGGTGAAGGTTAAACGGAACTAAGTACCTGGACTGTAAGGTCCAAGGATACGTTATAACGAGAAATGTCGTAGCCTGAAACGAAGATAGTGGTCAGTGTAGGTGTCGACCCATAACAAAAATGAAACCGAAGTAGGGAAGTAAGAAAGGCCTTAATAAAGAGGTGACTAGAGGTCATCGTATAAGCCGTGGATGACTGGATCCCTCATGGAGAAAGTCATAGGATAGTAAAAGGGAAAAGTATGACAAATACCCCAAGAGTTCCGTTCTTATGACTTCACCAAACGGTAAGGGAAGAGGTCACCTGGTGTAAGACAGACTGGATTTAGTTTAGGAAATACTAATATGTCTCCTTCACTCTTTATCTAAATTCCCTGATCTAGACTGTCTATCTCACGGACTACTTGAAACCTACCTCCAAGTACTGTTACATGTTCTCTGTCCCTATTTCTGGTAGGGGTACCTTTTCTTTACGTCTTTACTTTTTACCGAGAGACTCCTCCGGAATATTTATCGACACTTTTCTCTTCGCTCCTCGTTTCCTCTTTTCCTTTCTATAAGAGTAAACTTACGTCTCAAGGTTCCTTATCGTTCCTCTCTATTCTTTCGGAAGGAGTCGCTTTTACGTTTCTTTATCTCCTTTTCTTGTCTTACCCTTACTGATCTCTAGAGAAGTTCTTTTAATCTCTGTGGTTCCCTTGTAAAGTACGTTTCTACCCGAGCTATTTCCTGTTTTTACCATACCTGGATTGTCTTCGTCTTCTATAATTCTTCTCTATCGTTCTTATGTGTCTTCTTCACATGTTTTTTCTAGAAGTGCTACTTCTATAAGTGCTACCACACTAGTGAGTGGATCTCGGTCTGTAGGACCTTACACTTCAGTTCACCCGGAATCTTTTGTAGTGATGATTGTTTCGATCACCTCCACTACCGTAAGGTCAACTCGACAAAGTTTAGAACTTTCTACTACGACACTTTCACGACGTGAGTTATACGGTCGTTTAAACCTTTTGAGTCGTCACCGGTGTCCTGACCGTTTCCAGTTAAAAGTAAGGTTAGGGTTTCTTACGAGTTTGATGGTGTGTTAACGTGAGTAGAGTGGGCGATCATTTCATTACGATTTTAAGAGGTTCGATCCGAAGTGATTATGTACTTGACACTTGAAGGTCTACAAGTTCGACCAAAATCTTTTCCGTCTCCTTGGTCTCTAGTTTAACGGTTGTAGGTGACCTAGTAACTTTTTCGTTCTCTCCAGGTCTTTATATAGATAAAGACGAAATAACTGATACGGTTTCGGAAACTGACACACCTAGTGTTCTTTGACACCCTTCAGGACTTTCTCTACCCTTATGGTCTGGTGGACTGGACGAAGAACTCTTTGGATATACGTCCAGTCCTTCGTCGTCAATCTTGACCTGCACCTTGTTGTCTGACCAATAGTGGGACGAATAATTGAATATACGTCTCATGTAGTACTCTTTGCGACCCGACCTTCTTCGTGTTCGACCTTAGATCTAATGACCCTCTTTATAGTTATTGGAGTCTATACATCTACTGTGGTGGGAATACCGTCTTTCACTTCTCCTTGATTTTCCGGAGAACTACTTTCACTTTCTCCTCTCACTTTTTCAACCGAATTTCGAGTTGTAAGTCTTTTGTTTCCAGTACCGTAGACCAGGGTAGTGAAGTACCCTTTATCTACCCCTTTGTCACCTTTGACACAATCTGAAATAAAACCCCCCGAGGTTTTAGTGACGTCTACCACTGACTTCGGTACTTTAATTTTCTGCGAATGAGGAACCTTCTTTTCAATACTGGTTGGATCTATCGTATAACTTTTCGTCTCTGTAATGAAACGGTTGTTTAGGTAGATCAGTTCCGATACCAAAAAGGACACCAGTACATACCTACACTCTCAACCTGACATTTCTTTCGACTCGTGGCTTCTTAACTACGAAAACTTGACACCACAACCTCTTCTGAAAACTCTCAGGGAACCTGACGTTCCTCTAGGTTGGACAGGTAACACTTCCTCTAGTCGGGACCCTAAAGAAACCTCCCTTACTACGACTTCGACTTTGAGGTGATAAAACCGGTGGAGCACGCTTCTCAACTGAGTAACCGTTTCTGAGACTACGACCCTTCCTAACCCACGCCCTCCTCTTCCCCTGCTGTCTCCTACTCTACCGACCTACCGTAGTGACTGAGCTACCTGCACTCAGACTCACTTGAGGTCCTCAACCACAACCTGTCCTTCCGGACCGTACGACACTAAGTACCCCAACGTTTCTCAGTCTGTGCTGACTCACTGACTTGACTTGACTTGGATTGACCACACTCCTTACCAGTCCTGATTCTTTCTCGGACGTACCTCGTATCCCATGTGTCCAAATACAGTCCATAGTCGAACACTGGTGTACACAAACACTTTTATTGACTCTCGTGTTTCATTATATGACTGGAATTTTATTTTCTTGACCAAGTCGTGCAAATACCCGTAATATGATACCCATACCCTGTCTTTGTTCTCTAAAATTTTCACTGACACTATATACCTTTTTCGTCCTATTATGGACAATATGATAAATGTTACATTACATAGGTTGACACTTAAAACATGTAATGTGACTAGGCCGTTACGATTCTCCGTGGATTCAAGGGGGACCCTTACGTCGGTTTACCCGTAGGTTTACCAGAGAAAACTCCCCCGTGGGTGGGAACAAACAGAGACACGGTGGTTGAGTCCCACCCTATGTGACCCTCCTTTTTTAATAACCAATGGCCAATAAGACAGCTGACTGAGGAACTCGGTTGTAGATTCTCTTATCCAAAAGGAGTTTTGTGACGGTCCATCTAATCTAAACAGTTGTACCTACCTTCAAGGAAATTCGGTTGTCAAAATCTAACGTCCTATTTCTTAAAATTCTTCCCGAAGAATCCTCTAATGACTCAGTTCTACTGGGGGTCCTTCGAATTATTGAATACACTCGAGACAACCGGTAGGAAACTGTAACCTACCGACGGTCTCCTCGAAGAACTGGACGGGTGACAGATTCGTGGTCCATCAGTGACCCTGAGGTCCTGTAGGTCTAGTCAAAGGTATGTGTCTGAGGACCGAAGATTATCGTGTGTGGGACCGGGGTACGCGTTCTAAAACGTGTTTGTATGTCCTTGTCTCATCCCATAAACACCGGGTTGGTGACTCTTTTTTCTTCGTGGTTTTTTGGGATATAAGGTCCCTCTAGGTCACCTTGAGGGTCATGACGGGGGTGGTATGTAAGGGGACTGAGGTGTTCGGGACCGTGTCGATCACGGCCCGGATGACGGTCTGTCAGGTGGAGGGAGGCACAGGGGGTGTAGTGGAGTGCTCGTTCTGAGGTCGGGACTCGGTCGTCCCTTCGCCGAGACGGGTCGGTCTGTTAGATTGGTCGACCGGTGCCGGGCAGTCTACGGAGACGCTCTTTGAGTTCCAGGAGTTGTTCACTTCCTCCTACCGAATCAGGTCGGACCGGAGAGGTAGAAGATAATGGTCGGGAAGTCGTGATGACTAGAGGATTTGACCTTTGTGGTATTGGGTCACATGAGACTATTTGGTGTCCGATACTAACTGGATGACCTCAGGTAAAAGGTGTGATTAGTCGGATGTACCCTGTTGACAATAGTCGAGGAATACAGAGAGAGGTGGTGACTCCTTTCCGCTACGTAAAACTGTCTTCGGACTTTTACCGAGACTTCTGTTCGGGGGCGTCTCTCGAATCTACATCTTCCTACCCGTACTCTTCGTTACGGTCTCTACTCTGAATTAACCCTAAAGTTATGGTCTCTTCCTGTTCTTTGGGACCCAGCGATGACACTACGGGAAGATGTACCTGAAGTTCGTCCTCAGTTTTTCGGGTGGTTATACAGGTTTTAATGTTGCTATTAGGTTTTTCACCTACTCTGGGGGTACCTAAAGACACTTTCTGATACATTTCACAAGGTCTGTATCTGGGGCAAACTGCGACTCTGTCGACTCTTAGTTACTTACTAATTGGGACCGAAACACCGAATTAGGGCACGTCTGTAGGTTGCTTTCGGGGGTTTTGACCTTCCGAAACCGACCACACTTACAGTATGTCGAGGACCTCCATTGTCTATTTCAGAAACACTTGACTCTGTCACTTCGGGTTGTTCTTCGTCTATTTTCTTACTTTGTCTTTCGTCGGGACGATCGTCGTCGTGACTCCTCGAGTCTAGTTCACTTTGTCAAAGGAGTACCTTTCCCCTTTGATTCTTTTCAGATGGAGATACGGTGCTGATCACACGGATAACGTCTCTGGCCTGTTACCTCCTTACTCACGGGGGTGGCGTCTCCCCGTAGATTTCCCAGCTTCTTCAAGTCAGCTGGGTCGTGTCTTTCCATGGTCGGACTCGGTTGACAGGTTTTGGAAAAGTCGGACCGACCTCGTCTTAGTCTGGTCCTTTCTGGCCCTAGGGACTAGGACCCGGGGACCCTCGGGTCCCAGTGTTACTTTAATACCCCGGTTAGTTACTGAAAATACCACCTATGGTCTCGACTTGTGACACCATTAGCGTGGACACCGAGGGGAGTGTCCGGTTTGTCGTTGACAACAACCCTGGTGTCCCTTTTATCGTCGGACGAGTAAAACGTTCCGGGTAAGTACAGTCCATCCCCCGGTAGACCACTAAGTACTTAAAGAGATGAATGGTCTTACGGGGTAAGGGGACGACCCATCCCTGAATGACTCTTTTGACTCCCGTCTTTAGTGGAAACGGGGGTCTTTCGGACGTTCGGACTGGAACCCCTCTGTCAACCGAGACTACTACCGGCACTGGTACGGGTCCCTTCTACTTACCGTAGAGATAACGAGTCCCTCCCTTGTTTATTTAGGGGGGTCTGACGATTTTCTTAAGGGACTACAGACCCGTCGTCCCCGGGTCCAAGCCGGTCTTTGATATACGGGTAACATCACCTGGACTCCGGTCCTCGGTGAGGACAATCTTTGCTATAGGTCATGGTTCCCTCCGTGCGGACCCTTAAGCCCTGGTGTAGGTCGCGGATGTTCTATGGCTCTAGGATTAGCCTACAGTCAGAGGGACCTTGTGAGTCGAGAATGGTCAGTTTTTCAGACCTCCCTTACTGATGATGGGTCGGGTGACAACTGGAAACGCGACAGTTGTTACGTCAGTAGTGGTTTAACGATGTGAGAGGTCTCAGAGAATGGCCGAGTCTGTTAGACCAAGTGGACGACCTAGAGTTCCTACGTAAGAAGACGGAGGCTGGTCGGTTGGTTGGTCAGGAACAAACGGAAACTTACCCTTCTAGGTGTGTGACCCTCTTTCTGTGTCGACTGAACCTGGGTTGACGGTGTTCCGAAGTTTTTGAGTGGATGGTACATGGAACGACGTAAAGGACCTTTTTGAAAGTTGACGTGGGGTGAGGTCATGCACCTACTCGACAACGATCGGTCAGGGTGGGTCCCCTGACGACCTCCGTGGTTTCGGGACGACCGAGATGAGAGGTGGTGTCCCATGTTCCACAGTACCCTTTTCCCGTAGTCCTCGATCCTGTACTCTCCTTCGTTCGGTAGACAAGTCATCGAGCCGGCTTGTGGTTCTTTCTTTAGTCACTCAAGGAACCCCGAAGGCCTAAGACGGTCCAGACCTATGACCCAAAGAGATTTTAACGGTTCGGAAACAAATTTCGGTGTCGTCCCAGATTATTCCTGGGGGACCTCACCCCTGGACTTGTCCTTTTCCGGAAATTCTTCTATTTCTCTCAGAACTGGTCACGAGGTCGTAATCCCGACGACCCACATTGTGCCCTGAAATTGGAGAAACATGTACTTTTTTTTAGTGTGACGTGACCTCCAGGAGTGTGTTTGTCAACCCGGTACCGTCGCGGGTCAGCGTATGGACAGGTTTGGTGACCTAGGTCAACGGCGTCCTACCGACGATACGGAGACCCGTAATCGACAGTGACACCAAAACCAGTCTCTTCGTCTATTCGAATGAGATCCTGTTTTACATTTCTAAGGCGTACGACAATGACGGGACTACTTGTCGGTCCCCGTATTATCAACTGGTTGAGGTCCTACTGAGTGATACTTCTTGACGAAACGTTTTTTGGTGTCCAGGTTGAGTTCTGACACGTCTGTGACTTGGGGCGGTGGAAAAATGGATGTCTTCGCCCTTAGGGGCTAACATTGACACTCCTCGAGTACCTACTTTAAATGAGTTCGTCCGACCTGGACTACCTGTCAGGGGAGGTCTTGGGTTTTGACCTTGTCAAGTGACTACCTTCGTCAAAGTAGGTTCTACTCGTCGTGTTTCGTCCGAGACGGTATTGCTGTGGACTGTTCTATCTCTTCCGGCTCCGGAACGATGTTCCCACCAGTGGTGACGTCCGACTCGATACCCGTAAACGGGTCCGTGATGCCGTACGGCTTCCCTTTCCTCAGTTGAAGATTAGGCTCCGTTCCATACGGAAACGATGAAATGTACATGTACCTCGGTAAATATTTCTTTCCCCTGATAACTGTCGTCCTCCTTTCCTTTAATTTTATGTTTTTTCTTTAGGAAGTCGACAATCTTCGTCAGACCATCGGAAGGGTTCACCGTCAGTAGGTAACATTTCCGGTAGTCGCTCCTTGACTAGGTCAGTCGTTACCCTTAGTCTACCGCTGGTCCGTCGGTTCCTCCGTCGTTGGGTAGACTCGGGGTGTCACTCGGGGCTCAGTTAGAAATTCAAGGAGAACCGTTGTCTTAACGGAGGTAGGGGCTCTATATGGTTCCTTTTTCTAGTTACCCGAGATTTACTCCCTCCTTATTTTCTTTTCCTCCCGACGACCTTCGAGGGTCTGGTTTCTGAGAAACAGAGGTCGTTATGTCTTTAGGTCGACCTTTTTGTTGTAGTACTCTTTTGAGCAAATCCCTTCTGACGTGGCCTCTCGAATGACTCGGTGATGGTAAAGAAAAGATTCGAGGGTTGGGATACACGGATCTAGTCACGATCTACATACTGAACATACGTTTTGTTACGGTCCGTTGTTGGTTCTGGGTTGGGTCCCCACGACTGACAACCCTGTGACGGGAAACTTCTAGATCTTCACCTGAAATGACTTCAGTTCGGGATATCCCCGGTATTCATGAAGGAACATCATCAGATGTCGATGAGCCCTACCCGACTTCGGTGGGGGTGCACGTGACTTGCCCGTGCTCTTCACCGGTTCCGGGACACTTCTCTGTACTAGGACTCTATACCCGACGGAGAGAGGTATCCCAGACTGTTACCCGGTCGAAAACATAGAGTCTATTAGGTTTGAGATAGGTCCTGTGACCCTTAGTTCACCTTCGAAGTGTGACGAATGTCCGGTGTCTCGAGTCCCTTTCAACTTGCGTACTTGACATGGTAGCCCTGATGGAATGGATTTGAGACAGTCCTCTGGTCAATAGAACCTAGTTGTACAATGGAGGGTCGGAATGAGTTTCGGGGTACGTGGGACTCAGGAGTCCGATAAGAGGGAAACTCTAGAATATACCCTCTTTTGGGGGTCCCAATCCTTTTGAGTTCCTTTTGGGGGTTGTTGATCGACTGGACCTCTACAGGGTTGTGGAGGTCTAGGACCCTTTTCAGAACGTGGTATAACGGACTCTTTGGAATCTTTCCTGTGGACAAGGAACCCCGTTGACCCAAGTAGGGTTAGTGGGTCCTCTACTCCATACCCAATTTCTAACCTTTTTTGTTGGTACAGTCGTTCAACCCTGTCCGAGAGTGTGCCAACAGGACCGTTGGGGATGACGACAATTTCAATGTCCGTAGTAGGGAACCTAGGTGGTGTGGTCTTAATTCTTCTGTCGCCGAAGGACATTACTCCTGTGGACCTTTTGTCAAACCTTGGGACTTTTAGGGGAGTTCCAGACCAAGGTTTTTGTTACCGGGAGTGGATGCTTTCTGTGACTCGGGACGAGATCAGTGAGGTCTTCGACTGATCAGGTACGTTCCGTCTTCGAACTCTGAAGAAGTCGGAACGAGGTCGGTGTGAGGTCGTCGACAAACCAGTTGTGTGTCGTCTTCGAATTCCTAGACCGATAGTTTTATAGTTACCTATAAATAACAGTTGGGACCGGAGATATAGACTAACCATAATAACGACACGAGAAACGATGTCCTGACCGAAGTCAGTGTCGGGTCCTGACCCTAAACCCAGTCTTCGACGTCAATCGCGAGACAATAGAGTAGCATCACCCTTCGGAGTAAGAATAATCTGCAGAGAATACTAGTTAAGAGGGATGATTGATTTAACGAGGTGCCATATTGACTGGGGGGAAGTGTTATCCAAGTCAACGATATCGGCACTGTTGGGTTTCTACGCCTCTTTTGTAAAATGATCACAAGTCAATAGACAATATACGTCCGACGAAACGTCGGAAAACTACAGGGAACGACATTGTCTACCACGGCAAGGAATAGGTAGTACGTGGACAGTTGTAATGTCAGTTGGGAACCTTTTAGCGAATGAATTGGTAGTCGATTTTGTTGCATATCTATCGGTTAGGGTATCCGACTAGTGGATGACGGAAGTATTGGCACGTTACATATAGGTCCCGGGACCACGGTTTTTACAAAAGTTCAATACGAGGGGCGACGACGATGCAAAGGGGGTGATTTCCTAGGTTTGGGACCCACCATAAGACTGTGGTACCGTAGCGGTGGTACGGGGGCGTGGAGGTAGATGGAGGTTTACGGTTCGTCTACAATGTTGTGTCTTGTCGACAGACAGACGGTTTATTTACCTTTTTGGATGACCTGTCCCTGTTATTACGTCTGTTTACTTTAGTGCCTGGTTGAAACGGGATTTTTAGTCGGAGACGGATAACCGTCATACTGCGTCCAATGTCTCAATTGAGGGGGAATCCGGGAACAGACATGGTTCAAGAGTTGCGTTAAGTAGTGGAAGAATTACTGTGGTTGGGGATCGACCGGTCCCTAACGACCGAAACGAACAGGAATCCTCGAGGTACCATAAATCGATGTGGTCATGGTAATTTATAACGTTGTCGGTACCCTTGAGGATATCTAGGTGGGAATGTTCCCGGTCAGAAAAAAAAAATACAAATAAAATTAACCTTCGATTAATGAAATGTTATAATATAACCAAAACGGTATGTAGTTGTACTTAGGCGGTGTCCACATGTACACAAGGGGTAGGACTTGGGGGGTGGGTGGAGGGAGGGACATGGTAGGGAGACCCAGTAGGGTCACGTGGTCGGGGTTCGTAGGACTTAGTACGTAACTTGGACCCGATCGCTAAGTAAAGTATATACTATAATATGTACAAAGTTACGGTAAGAGGGTTTAGTAGGGTGGGAACGGGAGAAGGTGTCTCAGGTTTTCTGACAAGATATGTAGACACAGAGAAAACGACAGAACGTATGTCCCAATAGTAATTCCCGTTACTTTGAGTTTTTCAAGGTCTTACGAAATGTTTACTACCTCCTTAACTTGGACATCCGTCAAATCGGTCCTTGGCTACATTAGTACCTACTCACCGGTTGAGCAGGAGGGTGTTTGTGTTATACCACGGCGGGGGTAGTTCCGGAAAAGAAACNAACGACAGAACGTATGTCCCAAAAGTAATTCCCGTTACTTTGAGTTTTTCAAGGTCTTACGAAATGTTTACTACCTCCTTAACTTGGACATCCGTCAAATCGGTCCTTGGCTACATTAGTACCTACTCACCGGTTGAGCAGGAGGGTGTTTGTGTTATACCACGGCGGGGGTAGTTCCGGAAAAGAAACAAACACCCTGTCTACGAATGCAGATGGTTAGTTGACCTACCCATAAACGTGGAATCGAAAGGAGTGAGGGGTCTACTTATAACAGGGATTGTTGGTCTGAGAGTAGCATGGAGACTGTCGTGTAGACATCAGTTTTTCTCGGTAGGTCAAATATGGGGATGATCAACCAAACCTTTAATACTGACCCTATCCATACCCTTATCCTTCTTAACGAAGTAGTTGGTGGAAGATGGTATGCGACAGGTTCCTGAAGCGTCTTCTGCAACTCTCTCGTCGGTGTAGAAATCACCGAAATGCTCTGGTTGATCTAACGGACCGACTCCACCAAAATGTCTTATCCTCTCCCGAACTGGATGACTGTCGACTTGTCCCTCCTGAGACGGAGAAGAACTTACTTCTTACGACGAAAATACATTTGGTTAGTCCTTATCAGTCCCTGTATCGGGATGTTGATTCCCTTACTTAGTATTTTTCCTCTGTCCTTGATCGCTTAAGGATCCGATTGACCTTGTTATATACCTCGACCCGTAGCACCGAAGAGGGAAATTACTCAGGAGAGAAGTACAAGAAACACCGCGAGAACAAACCGGGAAAATAAGAGTTACTTTAATGTGTCAAGTATCGGAGAACCTTTTTTAGGTATTTCAATGTTTATCGTTATCGAGTTATATCGGGGGGATTTGTTACCTCTCGAGACTTACAGGATGCTTTGTACTCTACTACGAAACATGTTACTCGCTATCTTCGTAGTTCTTCCCCGTTAACGGTCCCAGGTCGGGGCCGTCCTAGGTCCCCTTGGACTTCCTTTTTGGCACAGCCACCTACTAAATCTCTCTCTCTATTCCTTTCTCATAATATCTACTCTTTTATCTCCTCTCTTTCTCCGACTATAAGGAACCAAATGTATCTTTCGGTTATTTTGAAACTCTGTTCTTCAAACGGGACAACTGCCTCCGGTGTCCACGGAAGGGCCAGAGGACTCCCTCACTTCTTCGTCTGGCAGAAGGGCAAGTCCAGAATCATTGGGCCCGTTTATTGACCTGCGTCCCTCGGAGATACGAGGTTCGGACTTTTTCTTTCATTTTCTCTTTTTTTCTCTTTTTTCTTTTTGTGCCCCACTGGTTCGAAGAAGTTCGCTCCGGGTAACAAAAATAAAAATTTTCCCAGAAAATATGGAAATGAACATGTATCTCCCTTTACTTTCTACGTTTCAGTATGTCTCAGTCGGGTTTGTAATGTAGACAAAACAGAAATAACTTTGGTCCTAAAAAGACGTTTGGAAAGGGTATTTGTTATAACACATGTAATAGAAGACCGGAACCTCCGGACACTTGTAAAATACTGGGAGAAAACTATTTCCGAAAAGTTGGTCTTTTGAATAAAAGGGGACTTTACAAAAAAAGAATATAAAGATTAGATACAGTCGGAGTTTTTCATAATTTGTTCAATGTAAAGAGTACCTCATTTCCACGTCACTCAATATTCTTTCTTGGTTAATTGAATTTTCAGACTACACCAATTAAAGTTCCGATGTGAACAAAAAGAATGAAAGGTTGATACAATTGATTACGTGAGGGTCCACGTGTCACCTATTTTCTATACCCTTGAATCGTTGTTCGTAACCGGGTTATTACTTTAGAATGTAATCGTGATGAGATTATTGAAAATTGAGAAACTTTCCGAGATACAAAATCCGAAAGACACGGAGAGTGTCAACCCTCCGACATTTATTAGTATACACATCGACGTTCTCAGACCTATATAGACGGTTCGTTCGATTTTACGATTGTCTCCCCCAAACTAAACTTTATAAGAAGAGTACAGGTCCTCTGAATAATCGATATCGGGATTCAATTAAAAGAGGTCTCTTTCCACTAGTTCCAATCGGGGGACAATTACAGTCTCCTCAACCACTTTCAGTACTTTATCATTCTGTCTGTCTAAGACCAAACCCCCATCTACGAGCTCTTTCGGATCCCTCGGGCAACTCAAGACTTCGGAACGAATTGTCGAGAGAAGGTGTACTGGAACAGTACCCACCCCAAAGGGCACCACCGAGGGCCGTCCGTTACTTCTCCTTTTCAATTTCAAAATGGAGAAAGAGGAGGACGGAAACATTGAGTCGAACGAAGAACGTTTCAGATGTAGTACATCCAGAGTCTTTGACCCCTGAGTGTCAAGATCCTTGACCTCGAATAGAGAGAGTGGGAACAGGACGAGAAACGTTAACGGGATCAGGGACGTTTGGATGAATTAGTACGGACAGGAACACCTTTTTGAGATTGGGGAAACAAGTCTTGAGTCTCGAATCCCACAATGTTGGAGACCCGGACGGCTGTATTATTTGAACTCAAGAGGTTGAGAGACTTACACCACGAACCAAAGAACTCATGACCAAAGACGTTGTTTTGGTGTGTTTACCTTAAATATACTATTTCGGACGTCAGTGTTCCTTACTGAAACGTCTAATAGACTTTTAGTTATAACGTCACTTTTGAATGTTTACATCACTTACGTCATTCCATATACTTCGAAAACCGGAAGTCTTTTCAGTTTGACCTCCTTTTGACACCATCTACACCGTTTCGAAACTAAGACATAAGTCCGGATTGATTACGAGTCCATTAAGACTTAACTTTAGAATGGGAACATTACGTACATCATTCTGAAAACCTTCCGTAAGTCAAAAAATGTTTTGTACTCTTTTATGTATGACCACTCTTAGGTATGTAAGTCTCGTGTCAGTTAGTGAGGTCACCTCCTTTAGTATATTACACACACCGGTCCTAAAGTCATTGTCCGATTAGTAAGGGTAGTAGTCTCTTAATTATTACGTCTCTTTGGAATTTTTATATTCTCACACCGTCTAGGAAGTCCATCATAAGGCCGGATTTTTCTGTAGTCCGCTGGGTATGAGGTCTCTGGAACGTTTACATTAGTTACACCGGTCCGAAGAAGAAATGTGGAATCCGAAGACCTTTTATGAGTGTGACCTATTTTTAACATAGTTACATTATTCACACAGCCCCAAAAATCCGTTGTTAGACTTCAGTCCGAAGTCATTTCTTCAGTAAAACCTCTCTTTCGAATGTTCACTGTACTCACACATTTTGGAAATGAACCCTAATGTAGAGTGGTAGGTAGTCTACTAGGTATCAACTCTCTTGGAATGGTCACATCTTATACATCGTTCCGAAAATCCATGGGGGACATAGAGTCACAAGTGGTTTATGAAATATGAATCTTTACGTTGATAATACCGTCAACAGTGTTAATGACGAGTGAGAAATCCGTAGATTCTTATATATAGGACCTCTATTTGGTGTGATTATGTTATAAACACCTTTCTTAAAATGGGTTTGTAGTTTCAACCTTTTCTAAGACCTTGTTACGAAATGTTTACGTTACCTCTTTTTTGTTTGTTTGTTTGTTTTTGTTTTGTTTTGTTTTTTTTGTTTACGTTACCTCCACCTCTTTCAAAGTAGAACTCAACTTCATAATCTGTTGTTCTGAGGCAACATTTCTCCTCAGAACCTTAACCTACCTCTTCCCGAAAGACGTCCGAAGTCTCACGTGATCTGAAGTCTTATCTACAGAAAGTCTCTTTGGTGTGTCTTCATTACACGTGCGATTTCGAAATTGTGTTTCTAGTTTTGCTACCTTTGTACTCTCCAAAATATACCTCTCATTCGAATGTGTCCATTACTTAAAAAAGTACTCTATAAGTGCGAAACCCGTATTACTCCACTAAATACGTCCAGTCTTTGATGTCTATGTGACTTAAACCTTTATGTAAATTCTTTTGCATAAAGGAGTTCTAAGGTGAGTTCTAAGTATAACCCCTCTTAGGAATCTTAATATTACTGAAAGTATTTTAAACCCCTGTCAGAAATGTTATCTAGTGTACTCTGCTAAGTAAAATCCTTATTTATTTAGAAATTAAAGGGTTGTTATTTGGATGACACAAGACCGTCATATTAATACACTTCATACAACTTTAAAGTACTAGTCACATTTACTGGGGATTAGAAATCATACATAAATTAATGAACTCAAAAGAACTCTTCCGTGGTAATAAAAAATACGGTAAAGGTGTCCAAACTTTTGAATCTCCTAAAGTACTACCAAAGACGTTTCTTTAGTCGTTTTACTCCCTGTCTGAAGTAATCTACACCTAGTAATTATAGGTAGAAAGTTCCCATTTGTCCCTGTGATTTTATAGTTTGTGTTACCTCACACTTAATCCTAGTCATTCCCTGTCCCTTGGTACAGTTTGGTACTGTACTGAGTCGTACGAGTAATACAAGTCGTACGGGAAGACATGTGACCGGTGGCACCAATATCCTGACTCACGACATGGTAGACTGGTACATTTCTCGTTTGACATGTAATTCCCTCAAGCCGAAAAGTACCCTCCTCTCAACTGTCGAATCACCTCTGACTAATGTACCCTCTTTGACATGGTCCCTTTACAACCAGTAAAAGAGGGAACTGACCGTTAACGAGAACGTATATTTACTAATTACCTTTGAATAAGAACTTTAGTTCTAACGACCCTCTTTATAGTTATTGGAGTCTATACGTCTACTGTGGTGGGTATACCGTCTTTCACTTCTCCTTGATTTTTCGGAGAACTTTCACTTTCTCCTCTCACTTTTTCAACCGACTTTCGAGTTGTAAGTCTTTTGATTCTAGTACCGTAGACCAGGGTAGTCAAGTACCCTTTATCTACCCCTTTGTCACCTTTGTCACAGTCTGAAATAAAAACTCCCGAGGTTTTAGTGACGAATACTACTGACGTGTTTACTTTAATTTTCTGTGAACGAGGAACCTTCTTTTCGATACAGTTACTGGTTGGATCTATCGTATAATTTTTCGTCTCTGCAATGAAACGGTTGTTTCCAGGTAGATCAGTTCCGATACCAAAAAGGACACCAGTACATACCTACACTCTCAACCTGACACTTCTTTCGACTCGCGACTTCTTAACTACGAAAACTTGACACCACAACCTCTTCTGAGGACTCTCAGGGAACCTGACGCTCCTCTAGGTTGGTCAGGTAAGATTTCCTCTAGTCAGGACCCACAAGTAACCTTCCTGACTACGATTTCGACTTTGAGGTCGTGAAACCGGTGGAGTACGCTTCTCAACTGAGTAACCTTTTCTGAGACTACGACCCTCCCTAACCCCCGTCCTCCTCTTCCCCTGCTGTCTCCTACTCTACCGACCTACCGTAGTGGTTGAGCTACCTGTACTCAAACTCACTTGAGACCCTCAACCACTACCTGTCCCTCCGGACCGCACGACGTCAAGTACCCCAACGTTTCTCAGCCTGTACTGACTCGCTGACTTGACTTGACTTGACTAAGAACCTTTAACTTCTCTCGTCAAAAAAAAAAAAATTAACTCAGTTTTCTTTGTCTTTGCATGCTCACACATAGACGAAGCAGTAATTGACGACGGTAAATACAACACGGAGACAAAACAAGTCTTACATCGAATTCAGAACACGAGATTATTTTAAACATAGTAAAAGGGTATTGGGACTTATGTAAATTCACTATAGAGAAAAACTTGAACCCCGTAAGACTTTATTTACTACATCAAAAATAATAAGTAAATAATAACCAGTTTATCAACACCGAGTACCCTATTAAGGTGTCGTACATCCTTAAAGGGTCTGGTCCCTAGAGAGGGTACGGAGGAAGAACCGTCCACCTAAGGAATGGTGACTCGGTGGTCCCTTAAGGGTCTTTATCAAATCTTAGGTGTGACATACTACTCTTAAGAAAAACGAACTAGTCGATCTTTAAAGTATATAAGTCAGGGGTTGTACAAACGAGAACAATGAAATGTCAGTGGTTTTTTTGTTTTACTTTGGTTTAGGTTTCAAACCAAACCTATAACTCTGTCTACTTCCGTATACGATTTTACAATACTCTTCCAAACAATTGACGACTTCTAAAGGTCACCCTCGTGTCATCTGAAGGTTCGACAACCCCTTTTTTTTTTTTTTTTGAACTGATTACTCCTTACCACTGTAAGAGTCTCACGATTCTACTAATGGCCTACCGTTCCTCCCCTCCCAAGGATGAGACCACTCGATGATCAACCATAGTTTCTTCCCCCGGAATCAGAAAACAGAGTCGGACGGGTCTCTCCGTCGTGTCCTTCACCACCAACAAAAACTTCAGATTTCCTCAGTCCTCAGTTTGTACCTTTTTGGTGTCACTCTGACACATTCTTTTGTGACTTACAAACGAGTACGATACTTAAATATTGTAAGGGAATACCATGTGTATACAAGGTAACAAGTATGCCAACAACTTCTACCATCACCGAATGATAAATAGATAGAATGATTTATCTATTTAATGATAAATGATAGATGACGGATTCCGTAAAAATGTCATCGGATTATTTGTAATATATAGATATGTTTTTTTCTAGAAGTACTGGGTATTTTGGTGCTACCACACTAGTGAGTGGATGTCGGTCTGTAGACCTTACGTTTCAGTTCACCCGGAATCCTTCGTAGTGATGCTTGTTTCGATCGCCTACACTACCGTAAGGTCAACTTGACAAAGTTTAAGATTTTCTACTACGACAATTGAGACACCCTCTCCCGCTCCCACCCTACTAAACCCTCTTACCGTAACTTTGTACATATTGTAGTATACACTTTGTCTAGTGGTCAGGTCCAAAATACGTACTATGACCTACGAGCCCAGAACACATGACCCTACTGGGTCTCCCTACCATACCCCTTCCTCCACCCTCCCCCCAAGTTCTACCCCTTGTGCACATGTGGGCACCGCCTAAGTACAACTACATACCGTTTTGGTTATGTTATAACATTAATCGGAGGTTAATTTTATTTATTTAAATATAAACTTTTTCCTGATACGACAATATCACAATGTGAGTTATACGGTCCTTTAAACCCTTTGAGTCGTCACCGGTGTCCTGACCTTTTCCATTCAAAAGTAAGGTTGGGGTTTCTTTCCGTTATGGTTTCTTACGAGTTTTATGTCGTTTTAAAGAGAGTAGAGTGTGTGATCTTTTCTTTACGAGTTTTGAGAGGTTCGGTCCGAAGTCGTTATACACTTGCTACTTGAAGGTCTACAAGTTAGACCAAAATCCTTTCTGTCTCCTTGGTCTCTAGTTTAACGGTTGTAGGTGACCTAGTAGCTTTTTCGTTCTCTCAAGGTCTTTTTGTAGACAAAAACGAAATAACTGATACGGTTTCGAAAACTGACACACCTAGTGTTATTTGACGTCTTTCAAGAAGTTCTCTACCCTTATGGTCTGGTGAACTGGACGGAGGACTCTTTGGACATACGTCCAGTCCTTCGTTGTCAATCTTGACCTTTACCTTATTGTCTGACCAAGGTTTATCCTTTTCCTCATGCAGTTCCGACATATAACAGTGGGACGAATAAATTGAAGATACGTCTCATGTAGTACTCTTTGCGACCCGACCTTCTTCGGGTTCGACCTTAGTTCTAACGACCCTCTTTATAATTATTGGAGTCTATACGTCTACTGTGGTGGGAATACCGTCTTTCACTTCTTTTTGATTTCTCGGAGAACTACTTTTACTTTCTCCTCTCACTTTGTAAAAAAAGGAATGGAAAGAAAAAAGAGAGGTGTACAATAACTCTCAGTCAAGGATCCGTCCAAGTATTCTTAAGACCCCAGGTGCTCATCTTTCCCTAGACCCCAAGAGTATCTCCTCGATCCCCAAACCTTAAGAGTTCCTCCTCCTTTCCTGAAAAAAAAAAAAAGAAAAAAGGAGAGACGAAAGGAGTCAGAATCAGTGTATTTTCTCCACAAAAAAAAAAAGGAAGAAGAAGTTCGGACCTTGACTACTAGTATGTTGAGTCAAATTTGAAACATGATCCCTAATATATTGTTGTTTCTTAGGACGAACTCCTGACAAAGAAGAAGGACTTTTGGAAGACTGATTAGGACTATAGAATCTTACATATAATACACTCACCCAGACCATCCTAGAAAGATAACAATTCAAGATTAGGATAATAGGATTTTACATTTAACACCCACACCCAGACCACTTTAAAAGTGTTTGAACCAAAAACTAAATAACATTATTGATTAATTTTTGTGGGTCAAAGGGGGAGTCAGTAACAGAGGGTAGTCCTTATAAGGGATTCGGAGAATAGGAAGAAGTAGTCTTCCGTCTGTCTGACTTTTGGTGTTAGTGTCTTTTGATTGGTTAGACTAGTGTACCTGGTGTCGGAACAGATTGAGTTACTTTGATACTCGGTAGGACACATCCCGGTGGGTTCTACCTGTTCAGTACCACCTCTCAAGACTGTTTTACACCAGGTTACCTATTTCCTTACCGTTTGGTGAAGTCATAAGAACGGAACTCTTGGGGTACTTGGTATACTTTTCCGGTTTTCTATCCCGTGACTTTTAGTTTGAGGGGTCCATCCATCCATGGGTTATACGATGATCTCTAGTCACCTCTCGATTGAGGTTTTTCTTACTTCTCTACCTTGGTTTCGTTTGTGTTGTGGTTTAACACCTACACTGACCACTACTTTCATTTCAGGCTCCGACATTTCTCGTTATAACGGTCTTTGGACCTTACTTAGTTCCTTACTTGGACGTCACTCAGGTACTTAGTTCCGTTTAACCTTCACCAGTTTACCCTCTACCTTTCTCACTCGTAGCTATAAAATCCATAGTCACTTGATTTTATCTAACCCCACCCACTTTAATTGAGTCTACTGGTAATATAGACGATGACACCCGTCGTTAGGGAATCTTCTTTACCTCATCGGTACTATCAGTTGCTTTCTCAGGCTTTACGTCATGAACCTACGTCAGAGTTTTTTCTGTATTACTAGAGACAAGCAAAGATTCCGTTGGGAAGTTATAGTGTCATTAGGTTCAGACACCGGACTGCTTATTACAACTTCTTCGACTTCTACTTGTCGAGATACTTCTGGATTTTCTGGAAGATCTTGATTGTGGGGGTTTTCTACAGGAAAAGTAATATCCCCTGACCTTACGTTTTCATGTTTCAGTTCTTTGTGGACCTCATTGTCCGTTTAAACCGGAACCTCATGTCTTATTTCGTCCCGTTCCCGATTGTCTCAAAACGGTTCTCTTGTGTGACCAGTATCGTTTGTGGGAGAAGATTTTTGTGTTCTCTTCTGAGATCTGTACCTGTAGTGGTCTACCAGTTATAATTTTAGTCTAACTAATATAAGAACGTGTCGGTTTCTCCCTCTTCGAGATATGTCAGTCGTTTTTGTTCCGGCCTTCGACTGACACCGAGTCTAATTCTTAAGGAATAACGGTTTAAATTTGACTTTAACTTTTTTCATCCCTTTTGGTAATCTCGGAAGTTCATACTGGATTTATTTTAGGGAATCTAATATGTCACTTTCACTCTTTATCAAAATTCCCTGATCTAGATTATCTCACGGACTTCTTAATACCTACCTCCAAGCACTGTAACTTGACCTCCGTCCATAGTCCTGGTAGGGGTTCTCTTTCTTTACGTTTTTCGGTTTTACCAACAGACTCCTTCGGAATGTTTGTTGATAATTTTCTTTTCTTCGTTTTTCGTTTCCTCTTTTCCTTTCTATATAGGTAAAGTTACGTCTCAAACTTTCTTATTGTTCTATTCCTTCGGTAGGAGTCACTAGTTACGTTTCTTTATCTCCTTTTGTTACCTTACCCTTTCTGATCTCTAGAAAAGTTCTTTTAATCTCTATGGTTCCTTATAAAAGTACGTTCCTACCCGTGCTATTTCTGTCTTTACTATACCTGGATTGTCTTCGTCTTCTATAATTCTTCACCGTTCTTATGTGTCTTCATATGTTTTTTCTAGAAGTACTGGGTCTATTGGTGCTACCACACTAGTGATTGGATCTCGGTCTGTAGGACCTTACATTTCAGTGCACCCGGAATCCTTCGTAGTGATACTTGTTTCGATCACCTCCACTACCTTAAGGTCAACTCGATAAAGTTCAAGATTTTCTGCTACGACACTTTTACGACGTGAGTTATACGGTCGTTTAAACCTTTTGAGTCGTCACCGGTGTCCTGACCTTTTCTAGGCAAGAGTAAGGTTAGGGTTTCTTTCCATTACGGTTTCTTACGAGTTTGATGTCGTGTTAACGTGAGTAGAGTGTACGATCATTTCATTACGAGTTTTAAGAGGATCGGTCCAAAGTTGTCATACATTTGACACTTGAAGGTATACAAGTTGGACCTAAATCTTTTCCGTCTCCTTGGTCTTCAGTTTAACGGTTGTAGACGACCTAGTGCCTTTTTCGTTCTGTCAAGGTCTTTTTGTAGATGAAAACGAAATAACTGTTACGGTTCCGGAAACTGACACACCTAGTCTTGTTTGACCTTTTAAGAAGTTCTCTACCCTTATGGTTTGGTGGACTGGACGGAGGACTCTTTAGACATACGTCCAGTTCTTCGTTGTCAATGTTGACCTGTACCTTGTTGTCTGACAAGGTTTAACCCTTTCCTCATGTAGTTCCGACGTATAACAGTGGGACCAGTAAATTGTATACACGTCTCATGTAGTACACTTTACGGTCCGACCTACTTCGTGTTCAACCTTAGTTCTAACGACCCTCTTTATAGTTATGGGAGTCTACACGTCTATTGTGATGGGAATACCGTTTTTCACTTCTTCTTGATTTCTCAGAGAACTACTTTCAACTTCTCCTCTCACTTTTTCAACCGAATTTCGAGTTGTAAGTCTTTTGATTCTAGTACCGTAGGTCAGGGTAGTGAAGTAGAGTTTATGTACCCCTTTGTTACCTTAATCACTGTCTGAAATACAAAACCTCGAGGTTTTAGTGACGTCTGACACTGACGTCGGTATTTTCATTTTCTGCGAACGAGGAACCTTCTTTTCGATACTGGTTGGATCTGTCGAATAAGTTTTCGTCTCTGTAATAAAACGGTTGTTTTCAGACAGATCACTTTCGATACCAAAAACGTCATCAGTACATACCTACACTCTCAACCTGATATTTCTTTCGACTCACAGTTTCTTAACTACCATAACTTGGCACCACAACCTCTTCGGAGAACTCTCAGGGAACTTGACTTTCCTCTAGGTTGGTCAGGTAGGATTTCCTTTAGTCAGGACTTATAAGTAACCTTCCTGACTACGACTTCGACTTTGAGGTCATGAAACCGGTAGACAACTCTTATTGACTGAGTAACCTCTTATGGGACTACCAGTCTTTCTAACTTCCGCCCTCCTCTTCCCCTCCTGTCTCCTACTTAACCAACCTACCGTAGTGGCTGAACCACGTGTACTCAAACCCATTCGAGGTCCTCAACCACTACCTGTTCCTTCGGACCACAAGACGTCAGGTACCTCAACGTTTCTCAACCTGTGTTGACTCGTTGACTTGACATGACTTACTCATTTATTAAAGGAACGATTTCTGATAGTTCCCCCTGTGAGAGGTGGGGGAAGGTTACAGATACAGTCTCCGAAAGAGACAGGGACAAAAATGAAATTATTTTGAGACGACGTGTTTTTCGAGAACTCACTTATTCGGACCAGGGACAAGAGTTTCGATTCAGAAGAAGTCTCTAGTTCTTAGGCTGTGGCAAGTGTCATTCGATAGTAGGACGTCCGAGCAGGTCCTAGAAGTCCTGTTCCATTCTTCCGAGTCTCGAAATCGGAGAGAAGAAGAGTTATATCTGTAAAAGACGGAATGGAATGATTGAGATACCACATAAACACACTTACTTACTGTGTGGGACGCGCTTCGTTCACTACTCGGGACGAGACGCCAAAACACCACGGAGTATTCTGACTTCCGTCGGGGGTTTTCCCTTCGGAACAGCCCCCAGACACGACTGGACGGGTACGGCTCTGTGGGTTGTGGGGACCCTCCCCTCTCCGGTCTCTACCCGTTTCGCACACCTGACTTGAAAGGAAAGAGCCAGAAAAGGACCAAAGAAACGGGTAAAACATTAACATACCCCTTAATCTTGCTGACAGCCTAGTATCTGAAAGTTCCCTGAACACTAGGTACGACAATGATACATGAAAATGAATCTAGGGGTTCATACCTTCGCGGATCGGAACGATTCTCGGCTTTTAATGATCTTCGTGTATACCTCGTTCCACCTTGAGACCGAGGTCCTTACAGAGAGTCCGATCTCCAGTAAGAGAACGGACGGACGGATTCCCCGGTCGCTGGACTTTTACTCAGAAACAGTACCGACACGGAGGATAGATATGTCTATCTTCGTGACGAGCACCAGTGACGACCACTGGCATTCCAAAAACTCCTGCGTCTAGTCATTAACGTCCTAGACTTGTCTAACCTTCATATCACCCGAAGAAGGAAACCATCACCATTGACAATCACCTAGTCTCCTCCGAGACCACCGAAAACAGAGTTGAGGGATCTATAAGGAAAACACCTTAGACCCTTACTTGACCTTCCTAACCAGGATCATCGAACTCCTGTTTTTAGTGAAAAAGGAGTGGGCGTTTGGGAGGTGGTGGAGAGAACGCTAGTTTATATGACCGCACCACTGTGAGTCTTCCCCGTAGAACCAAGAACAAGTAGGGAAATACTGAGTGCCGAAGATGACGCCAGTCCTGACATGAGTCCTTACACGGGTCTGTGTGCATTTTACCTACGAAAGGGATCATCAGGATCGAACCCTTTGTAAGACCCTTTGATGAGACCGTTTAGTTTCTTTCCAGAACCACCATTCCTTGACTTTTAGTTAGACCCTACGGTAGTCCAGATGGGGACCACTTAGAGGTCAGACGGAGCCACCATCTTGACCCTCCCTGCTCATTCTACGGACGTAGTCATTCCCTGTCTGACTCAGACTGGTCCCTTCCTTTCGAAGTCACCTCTCAGACAGATGTGGGGGTAGATCTCGTCCCTCCCTGAGAAAACCACCTCTCCTCGGTACCGACACCTACGACGAAAAAAAGAGAGAGTGTCTACCCTCTATTGTCAAGGTATTTGTGAGTAAACTTTACATAAACTTTTTCACCCTGTTCAAACTAGGGGTCTCAAAGTTATCTGTACGGACTAGAAGAAGACACTATGACTTACCGGTGCCATAGGCAATCTTCTGACCCCTGCGACCGGACAACTTCCCAGAGAATTAATGTTATGACAAAATGATCTGGCCAAGACACCTTTTGTTCTCTTTACCCGTCTTCACGGTATACACAACGAGAAATAAAAATACGCTCTGTAAGGTCTGAACACAGGATTCCCACGTCTAAACCCACATTTTGGAAGTAGAGGGAGGACAGGAGGATGAAACGAGGACATAGACCCTGAGGGTTGACTTGTCCGACTCTCAGCCCTGTGGGAAGGACCTCCCCAACAGAGTCAGAGTCATCTTTAAGTCTATCATAGTTAACGTTAGCTCTGATAACTCTCCTAGGTTTTTCATGTGTCTTCTGAAATTCCCTGATTGAAATGAAATACTCGAATGAACCTCTCTACACCGTCTACGCTGGCCGCGTGATTCACACCCGCCGACGATGGCCACGTGATTCGCTCCGGCTCTCCTCGATGGGGTGCAGGCTCCAGTCCCCGCCGTCGGCTCTCACGGTCCGACGCTACCGCGTCCTTGCCGGTTCTCCTCGATGGGTTCAGTCTCCGGTCCCCACCGACGGCCCTCCTCGGTGGGAGCACGGGCTACGGTCCCCGCCATCGGTCCTCCTCGTTGGGGTACGGGCTCCGGTCCCCTCCGGACCTCTCCACCGACGTACATGTTTCTCTCCACCGACGTGCCCGCGTCCTCCCGGATCTCCTCGCTAGGGTGTAACTTCCAGTCCTTCCCACCGCCACTCCTCTATGGGGAGCAGGTTCCATTCTCTTTGGGTTCATTCTACCATCCACAACGTTCTCCCGTAGTCTCCCGTCTGTGTGACTTTGGTATGAGTGTCTTTTGATCAGTTAGAATAGTGTGATCCTGGTGTCGGAATAGATTGAGTTACTTTGATTCGGTACGGGCGACCCGTTGGGTTCTACCCCCCCAGTACCACCTCTCCAGACTGTCTTACACCAGGTGACCTCTTCCCTTACTGTTTGGTGAAGTCATAAGAAAGAAACTCTTGGGGTGCTTGTCATACTTTTCCGTTTTAGTATCCTATGACTTTCTCCTTGAGGGGTCCAGTCATCCACGGGTTATATGATGACCTCTAGTCACCTCTTTGTTGAGGGTTTTCTTACTTCCCTACCTCGGTTTCGTTTTTGTTATCGGTCGACACCTACACTGACCATTATCTGCGTTCCAGGTTACGACATTTCTCGTTATAACGTATCCTTGGACCTTACAGTCCAGGTACTTAGTTCCGTTTAACCTTCACCAGTTTGTCCTCTACCTTTCTCACTTGCAGTTGTAAGATCCTTAGTCGCTTGATTTTACCTGACCTTTCCCACTTAAATTGAGTCTACTGGTAATATAGATGATGACGCCCGTCCTTAAGGGAGTCTTCTTTACCTTATCGGTAGTACCAGTTGTTTTGTCAGGTTTTACGTCATGAAACTTCGTTAGAGTTATTGCTGTCTTACTAGAGACAAGCAAAGGTTCCGTTTGGTAAGTTATAGTGTCATTAGGTTCAGATACGGGGTGGTCATTGCGACTTCTTCGACTTCAACTTGCCAAGATACTTCTGGATGTTCTGGAAAATCTTGATTGTGGGTTTTTTCTACAGGAAAAGTAATATTCCCTGACCTTACGTTTTCATCCTTCAGTTCTTTGTGGACCTCATTGTCCGTTTAAACCGGAACCTTACGCCTTACTTCGTCCCTTTTCTGATTATCTCAAAACGGTTCTTTTACGTGAACAGTATCATTTGTGGGAGAAGGTTGTTGTGTTCTCTTCTGAGATGTGTACCTGTAGTCGTCTACCAGTTATGGTTTTAGTCTAACTAATATAAGAAACGTCGGTTTCTACCTCTTCGAGATATCTCAGTTGTTTTTGTTCTGATCCTCGACTGACACCGAGTCTAGTACTTGAGGAATAACGGTTTAAGTCTTAGTTTAACTTCTTTCATCCCTTTTGGGGATCTGGTAAGTCCATACTGGATTTAGTTTAGGGAATACTAATATGTCATCTTCACTCTTTATCTAAATTCCCAGATCTAGACTATCTATCTCACGGAATACGTGATACCTTACTCCAAGCACTGTAACATGTCTTCTGTCCCTAGTTCTGGTAGGGGTACCTTTTCTTTACGTTTTTTCTTTTTACCGACAGACTCCTCCGGAATGTTTATCGACACTTTTCTTCTCTCCGCTTTTCGTATCCTCTTTTCCTTTCTATATTCGTAGACTTACGTCTCAAGGTTTCTTATCGTTCTTCTCTATTCTTTCGGAAGAAGTCGCTAGTTACGTTTCTTTATCTCCTTTCGTTGTCTTACCCTTTTTGATCTCTAGAGAAGTTCTTTTAATCTCTATGTTTCCGTTGTAAAGTACGTTTCTACTCGAGCTATTTCCTGTCTTTACCAGACCTGGATTGTCTTCGTCTTCTCTAATTCTTCTCCACCTTTCTTATGTGTCTTCTTGAATGTTTTTTCTAGAAGTGCTGGGTCTATTAGTGCTACCACACTAGTGAGTAGATCTCGGTCTGTAGGACCTTACACTTCAGTTCACCCGGAATCTTTCGTAGTGATGTTTGTTTCGATCACCTACACTACCTTAAGGTCAACTCGACAAAGTTTAGGACTTTCTACTACACCACTTTCACGACGTGAGTTATACGGTTGTTTAAACCTTTTGAGTCGTCACCGGTCGTGAAGGGACCACCGAGTCTCCAATTTCGTAGACGGAGGTTACACCCTCTGGGCCTAAGCTAGGGACCCAGTCCTTCTAGGAGACCTCTTCCTTTACCGTTAGGTTAGGTCATAAGAACGGACCTCTTAGGGTACCTACCTCTTCGGATTATCCAATATCAGGTACCCCAGCGTTTCTCAGCCTGTACTGACTCGTTGAAGTGGAAGTAGAATGGTCGAACCGGTGTCCTGACCTTTTCCAGTCAAAAGTAAGGTTAGGGTTTCTTACCGTTACGGTTTCTTACGAGTTTGATGGTGTGTCAACGTGAGTAGAGTGAACGATGATTTCATTACGAGTTTTAAGAGACTCGGTGCGAAGTCGTTATGCACTTGGCACTTTAGGGACTACAAGTTCGACCAAAATCTTTTCCGTCTCCTTGATCTCTAGTTTAACGGTTGTATGCTACCTAGTACCTTTTTCGTTCTGTCAAGGTCTTTTTGTAGATAAAGACGAAATAACTGATACGGTTTCGGAAACTGACACACCTAGTGTTCTTTGACACCTTTTAAGACTTTCTCTACCCTTATGGTCTGGTGGACTGGACGGAGAACTCTTTGGACATACGTCCAGTCCTTCGTTGTCAATCTTGACCTGTACCTTGTTGTCTGACCAAGGTTTATCCTTTTCCTTATGTAGTTCCGACATATAACAGTGGGACGAATAAATTGAATATACGTC